>APFE031198371.1:22330-58345 GCA_000404065.3 Pinus taeda
AAAAAAAAAAAAAAAAAAAAAAAAAAAAAAAAAAAACCGGGATAAAGGTGTGAGAGAGTCAAGCTAAATAGGAAATTAAGGTTAGGAAAAGGAGGCCAAATAAATGTATTACCAGGCCTAAACTGGGTTGTACATATTTTTGTATGATTTAATCAAAGTATCATTTTATTTAACTAGTTCTTTGTCCCTCTATTATGTGTGATTCTTGTTTTTGTTATTGAAAAAGTATTCTTCTATTAATATTAAACATGTTTACCACAAGTGTGTAATAAACCTAGTCAGAGCTCAGCTAGAAGGCATTTTGAGGAAGGAAGAGGTTTGAGGGAGTTAGATCCACGGATTAATGAACCTTAGTAGAGGAATAAAGTAATTTTACATAGATCGCGTGAGTCTATCATTTGGAAATCACATGTGGTATTGAAAACTCAAATGTAGGAATTGTAGGAAATGTGTGTTGCATAGACAATGTTCAAAGGAAAAGAAAAACTCAAATTACAGAGCTTGGCTTTTCATGGCCTTCACATTTCCCGCATGAATATTTTTGCAAAATAAAATGGGAAATGACAATGAGAGATTGAAAACTTTGTTGTAGATTATTTTTATCAAGCGGAATCTCTCTGATAGAGGTTTTGTAGGTGTTGCACATCTAAAAGGTATATTACGATCGAGGACTTTGTCTAATAGTCACAAAGTTCATTAATTGTGATTACAGTGGTTGATGTGACGGTCGTATATTTCTCAATGATGGTGGTGACTGAGCTTTACTAGCATCTATACCAAAATCGCAATTCGCATTTAGTCACAAATTGTGTGTTGTAGCATCCTTGCGAGGAAATGACGTAGATAAATTGACCTCCGTGCAAATATTCAGAAGCCCTACTTTCACAATTGGACTTGAATTAAGGTAGTGAACTAAGTTCAAGAAAATTATGGAAAAGGTAAGAATTGGAACAAATCCATCACATTGATAAGATGTGAAGAGAATCGATGATTGGTTCTGTCCATGAATTAATCCATCGAATCATTGCAATAATACCAAGAATTTTTGCGACACCAAAACATAATTAAGGAACAAATCTGAAGGATTGGTTCCCTATTTGATTGAAATCTACATCAAATAAATCACATTTCAATGATGAAAAGGAGAAATGTGATGTGAATATGGAATGGGAAAGTTGGGAGTAGAGATTAAGTCATCATTACATTGGTTCAAGATGGAAAAGGATTGGCTTTATGCATCAATACATAGGAGAGATCGAGGGAGCGCCAAGTGTTAAGAGAAGGAAACCTAGGAGATATAGGTAGGCCAATACTTGATAAGTGATTTAGGCCTCCATCAATTGGTATCATAGAAAATAAATTCTCTAATGACAATAGAAGATTGAAGGCTATGGAGAAGCAAGAAATCGAAGTTGACAACGAATCTAAGATGAGAATTGTACTAGGGATGTATAATTAAAGGATGATAACTCATTGGGGAAGAATAAGTAAAAGATACTTCCAACAAGAATATTATAGGATGAAGAGCTCTCAAATAAATAAGTTTGTTGGACAAAAAGTTTGTTGAGATATTTCAAGCTTACAAATAGAGGTTTGTAGAAGTTTTGGAAAGGAAATTTGGAGATAAGGAGTATGTTTAGAATTTATTTTGTGGGAATGGAATTGAGTAGGAATATGAATTTTCTTATAAATTAAAGGAATTGGTATACAAATATTACAAGGAATTTTTCCTAGGAAGGGTTAAGTGCTTGAAGAAATGGTGAAGAAATAAAAGAAGACAAAAGATTAGAAATATTTTGGGAGAACATAGTTGCATTGAATAACATTACAACAATTCAAATCTAGAAGATGATTACTAGAAATTGGAAGAACGGATATGTTCATGAAAGAAACCATGGAAAGAATCCTGATAAATAGTAAGGAGATATGTTTTTGGAAGGAAAATATTGAATAGGAAATTGATTTTTTTTGTTGTTGTGAAAGTGGATTATAAAAGGAATTTTCAAACAAATGTTACAGAGATGGAAGCAGGTCGCAATGCTCTAAAATTTGAAGAATGTATATAGAGGAATGTATGAGAAGGAGACAAAGGGGATGAGAACTTCCAAAAGGATAAAATTTTGATGTTAATATTGTTCATGTTTGTAGGTAACAGGTATACAACAAGTAAATTTATTATGAAGGAAAAGGGAGTAGCCGAACTCTTGAAAGAATAAATTGTGGCACAACCCAACAACAAGATGAATCACTGGGATGAGAATATCATAAGAGGAAGTGAGCATGTGAAATTGCATCAATATAAAAACTTTGAGACTTGAGGAGTAGACATGCTCAAAGAATAAGGAAGAAAAGAGGTTATACTGTAGAGAACCAGAAGAAAGACAACTTCCAACAACAAAGGTTGGGTAGAAGTTGCCAAAGGAAGTTCCATAGTGAGTGTGGGTAGAATTTCCAGAAACAGAGAAGAGAGGAGATACAAAAAGGAAAAATTTTTACTGTGGCAAGTGGCATACTTGCTACAAAGTGGAAAAGGTTTTTTGTAGCTCATAGGTGAACAAGGAAGGTTCACAAGAAGGAAAGATAAAAGTGGCTACTAATAGTCATATGATGGGTTCAGAGGAAGATCATAGACAATGAAGTCAAGATACCGAGTAATTTGACAAGAAATGGAGTAAAAGAATGGAGTAAATTATAAAGTGATAAGAAAATGGATGAGAGAAGAGTAGAGATTGATAGGATAAATAAGAATCCTCAAGAAAGAGAAAGAGGCCAGTTCTATGGATGGATACCGAAGCAAAAAAAAAGTAAGACGACTTCTATTGCAAAAGGAGTTGAAACAACAAATTATGATAGGTTGAAGGGTGAACTTAGAGAAAATAAGTATAGTTCAGTTATTTTTGAACAAAGTATGTTCCTTGATGAGAAGGAATTCAAAGATACGAAGGAGAACTTTCTTAACAACTTAATGGATTATTGGAATAGTTCGGTGCTAGATGAAACATCAAATGAGGAGGTTTATGTTTTTAAAATTGATGCTTTGTGTGTGGTTGTCGGGTTGACAAGTAATAATTAGAAATTAGATGGTATGCTCATTGATGATGAATCAAGTATTAATTTTGTTTTGTGCATATATGAGGAGAAAAACATGGATAAAGAAATGGAGTTGCTAGAGGATGATTTGTTTTCTGAAGATATTAGAAATGAAGAATTAATTGAAGCTAGTGATGATGAAAATTATCTTGGAGGAGGAAGGAAGTCAAAATTATCTTATAAAAGTAGTAAAAGTAGAGGTTATGCAAAATGGATAAATGTATCCATGGAAAAACTACCTAGAGCACCTATTGTTATAGAAGACAGGAGTGAGGTGACCAATGGAGATAGTTAGTAGAAGTATAAAGAACCATATTTAGATCTAATGATAATTAATATAAAGTATCATTTGAATAGTATGTTCTTACATGTTGAAAAGGGCATGAACCTCTTAGAAGGAAAGCCTGAGGTAGAAGGATTTTTAGTTTTTTATGAGATGCCTAAAATAATGTAGTTTTTATTTCATGCAAAAGTACCTGATGTTGATAATTTTTTGATTAAGTTTACAAATATTGGAAATGTCAAGGAAAGAGTTGTTATAGTGGGAGGAGTAGAAGAATATTTTATGAGCAGATTGAAGGTTTCAGTGTTACATGAGGAAAGGGTATTGGAAGCATCTAAAGAGACTTCAAATTCTTATGCTTTTAAAACTAACAAGTGATTTATGCATGCAGGTAATGAAGAATATAAGGTGAGAGAAATTCAAAATTCTGACATTTCAGAGGAAGGGAAAACACCATCACATCTAGTTAGCAAAACAAAAAGACATGAAAATACAATGAAAGAAAGTACAAAAAGATTTGGAAGAGGCCATACATGACTACCTCAAACGAATATGGGAAATGTTGCAAAAGAAATGGAATTTTTAGAAAAATGGCTAAAAAACCCAAAGGTGGAGTGGAAAATGAATGAAACTAGGATGGATAGCAATAATTCAAAGGAATATGGGAATGAAATTGTAACACCCTCTGAGGTAAATGTGCATATAAACAATCATAGGAATAGAAATACAATAAACATATCAACCATCAAAATCCATATATACATCAGTGCATTTGCAGATGAAAATCAAGGGAATGAATTTTTTCATTAATAAATGCAATGAACCAACCAGTGATGGGACTACCACATTCCACCCGACCATAGATTGGTTGAGCCAAGTCTCTCTTCAACCAATCACCCCCATGCCATATTCTAAGCATGAATGTGGTATCTCAAAGAACACATCAATCAAAACTCATCTAGGGCTTCTAGTGGCCACCCACCTCAACCCATGAAACAACGATTCCACCTCACGATCAGACATCACCCAAAAACCATCATCAGATTAGTCTCCATCCAAGCCTTCTAGGGCTTCCAGAGTGTTTTTCCAACCAACGCTTCCAGAACTAGTAACTCAACCCACAACTTATACAGGGCTTCCAGAGCATTTGTCCAACCAAGGCTTCTAGAACTAGTAACTCAACCCACAACTTATACAGGGCTTCTAGAGTGTTTGCTCCACCAACGGCTTCCAGGATAGTAACTGAACTCCCACCAAAGTTCTTCTAGAGCCAATTTGTCAACCAAGGCTTCCCAGGACTAGTAAGCTCAAACCGCAAGCTGTTACAGGGAAGGCTTTCTTGATAGAGCATTTTTCCAACCAGGGCTTCCAAGACTAGTAACTCAACCCAAGTTGTTACAGGGCTTCCAGAGTGTTTGTTCAACTAGGGCTTCCAAGACTAATAACTCAACCCAAGCTAAGGAAACATGAGAACCAACCAAAAAAATAAACCCACAATCACCATAGTTATCTAGGAAATGGCAAGGCTAGACAATCCACTAACAATCTAGGCCATCCTCCATGCCAATGATAGATCACAACCAAGAAACCACATGCATGTGCCATGCATGCCAAAACTAGTGAAGAAATCATACATGAAACTTGGTACCTGCAAAAAATCTAATGTAGCTACTGATGTCAATGCCCTCTTGTGCTTTCCTACTCTTCCTTTGCATCATTGTTCCAAGAACCCAAGTATGCCACACCCTCCAAGAGTGCTCCAAGAAAACTCTAAGTATCCAAGAGTATGAGAGAGAGAGAATAATGAGAGAGCTCCCAAAACTGAACTGAAAAAAGATTCACACTAAAAGGAAGAAGCTTGAACCAAGAGCTTGCCAACTGATCCTCAGAAGCCTTTTTATTAATGAGGCCTCTATTTTCTTAATTTTCCATTATTTTCCTTCATTTTCCTCCTTACATACAACCTGTGACCTTTCACCTCCTTTTTCTCCTAATTTCCATTACTTTCCTTCATTTTCCTCCTCACATGCAACCTGTGACCTTTCACCTCCTTTTTCTCCTATTTTCCATTATTTTAATAAATAAATGTGCCAAAATATCTTTGTTCCTCTTTAATGCCTTAGCCATTGCCTTTTCGAATTTCCTTAACCATCAACAACCAAATGAACACCCACTAGGATGTCCTGTCCACCATTCAACTTGGAATACATGTCCCATCGTCCATGGTATTTATGTATTTTTACATGGAATTTTTACGAGGGTTGTTACAGAACCCTCCCCGTTTGGGGAACACCATCCTTGGTGTTCAATGACACCTATAACCAACAAGATTGCTGAAAACAAAACATACTGCCCATGGAGATTTATAACACAACTCGTTGCAATATTTACAATGAAAGACCTGCTCAAAATCAAAACCTCATGACAACATGATAACATACCACATATTGCAGCTTTATAACATAGCTCATTATGATATTTCCAATAACCACATATACACATATAAATTTATGCACATTTTCTTAACCAAAAAGTAAAATAATATGATGCCTATATCCATAACAAGGAAATCTAGAGGCTCACATCTCCATCCTCAAAGTAATACCAAGATTCACTTCCTTCCCAGGAAGTCTAGAATTCATTGCAAGTCAAATCTGCATCCAATGTCCAGTGCTATTATCCTACTCAACTTGTCCTCTCAATGAACATTTACCAGCTCATTGTTCCAAGGCGCACTCCCAATGTGCATCTGATTCCATTTTGAAATGCTAATGACCAAAACAAATCCAACCATGACCCTCCCTTCTCTACTACAAAGTCCCTCGGGAATCTGATCACCTCTTCCGTGCAGTCACTCACCTTCCAAGTTCCGATGGTACCCCCATCCTAGGAATTCCATCCCTTGGAAACGCTTCCTCACATCAGAAGATACAAAAACCAAGGAATATCCTTGCCTTAAAACTATCATACCGGTCATAGCATGCTCATGGAAATAAATGGACACAATTGGGTACCAATGTCCCACAATGGCCCTGCTTGTAAAGTGCTCTACTAACATACTGCTGCATTTCTAATTTCTTTCACTATTGCTACTAATTCTTATAGTAAATTTCATCCATCCAACTGGGCATGTTCATGCTTCTTTTACCAAGAACATAACTTCCATTAGATTCAAAATAAATTGAAATAACTTCAAATCATACCTCACTGGTAGTTCATCAATAAGGTACACTTGGAATCCTATTCGCTTCCTATCACAAGAAGTCAAAATATCATCTTTGACCAAATCAACATGTATAAAAATATCACATGAATATAGCTCATAACCATCATAGATCAAATCATAAATCACATGTAACCATCATAAACTAGAATCATAGATCATAAACTAGAACCATAGATCATAAATTAAAATCATAGATCATAAATCAGAATCATAGATCATAAACCAGAATCATAGTTCACATGTAATCATCATATAACAGAATCATAAGTCACATGCATAATAAAACTGAAATACAATATCGTTACCTATCCTTCATCAATCCTTACTTCTTCCCTTGTTCTTTTGTATAGACATCGGATTAGTTGTCGTACCCAGCAAACACCTAGTGCCTTGTCCTCTACCAGGTGTACACACGCATAGTGTGCATCACACACATGCAACCACACCTGACACACAACACCATTCAATACATGCACCTACACCTGACATTACAACACATAACCTACATCCAGTGTACAACATAATGCATCCATCTATACCCAATGTGAAATACCACCCAATACATGGACCTACACAGAGTACAACACAATGAGTACACATGCCATAATACCATGACTACATGATGCACATACATAATACCACATGCCTTCAACATAGCCTATATGACATGCACACGATACCACATGTGCGCTTGTACCATATGTACAACATGTACACAGTACCACCAGTACATTGCACCACCTGCACAACATGTGCACAACATCACATGTACACGGTGCCACCTGCAAAATGTGTACACAATTCCACATGTACACTACACCACTGTACAATGTGTACACAATACCACATGTACACAGTACCACACACGCGATGTGTACGCGACACCATGTGTACATAGCATCACATGCATGACATGTACACAGTACCACATGCTCATAGCACCTTATGTACAACATGTACATGACACCACATGCTCACAACACCAATTGTACAATCATGCAAACAACAACATATATACATAGCACCATATGTACAATGTGCACGCAACACCACGTATACATAGCACTGCATATCCAACATGCACAGAGCACCATATGCACACATCATATATGCACCATGTACAACATATGCATAACAAGTAGTACCACACATCCAGAACCACACTAACTTTACCAAGCAACCCTGCTTTCGGTGTCTTATCCATGCTTGTCTTAGCATGTCGCGGACCACGCTATTTGCATTCTGTTGGTGTATCCTTTGATAGACATAGACATAATATAATCACATAATATCAACTCATAACCATATGATACTGACCTCATATATTTGTCATTACTACTATTCCCACTTGATTCCTCATGAACTAGGAACCTCTTCATGCCATTCAGTTGCGTAAGAAATTATTCCTTCACAAGAATGATCCCTGATAATCCCTATCAGACAGTGACATAGATACATACATATATAATCGTTAGCATAAAAAAATTATCACCTTGTCAGACAACGACATACATACATTCACGTATACATATATAAACATCAACATAATCATGATCATAACATAATTACCAGATAACATAATGTATAGGTTAAGAGAAATTCCTTTATTCATGCAACACATGCACAACATTGAGAACAACGGTTCCCAACATAGCCAAGGCATATGACACCTCAAATCCATTTACTTTACCTTTTCAAGTTAGCTTTCTCATGACTATACTGTAATAGCCCAAAATAAACATGTAATTAATCAAATAATTAACATCAAGTCCAAACTATGAGTAGCACTTACCTGTGGTTGAAGTTTGCTTACCACAACAAGGTTTTGGGGACGACTCTCCACCCAACCGTAGGCTCAGTTGCACAAACACTTGCTACAATTGGCCACCCCCGAGCCCTCAATCAACATACTACTGCCAGTGAATCCTCTATCTTAGAACACTATTCTCCCAAGAGAATGAATGACAGGATCTTGGAATGATGGAATGCCTCTCATATTCCTCACCATCTATTAAATAGAGCAAACATTAGGAGGGGAACCACATGCACACACTCCATGTGTCAACATGCAACTTACTTCTTCTTGTTTTATTCTTTTGTTTTTACTTTTTGATAGTTTATTTGATTTTTTAACTAATTTTTCTTGTTTTATTTCTTTTTATTTATATTTATTTAGAGCATTGTAATTAATTTATTTAATTTATTATTAATTAATTAATTAAATTAATGTAATTAATTAAATTAATTAATTATTATTTATGTATTTTATTTATTGTTTTTATTATTTAAAAATGTATTATTTTTATTATTTTATTTATTTATTATTAAGGAACATTACATACTCTCGCCACTTAAGGAACTTTGTCCTGAAGTTAAGTTTTTTTTTTTTTTTAAGGGAAATTACAATTATTTTATTATTTATTTCTTCATGTAACAGTCCCAGCACCCTCTGCTAAACTAGTATAACTAGTAGGCATCGAAAGTTTCACAACATCCAAGAAATCCCAAGGAATCTCTGTCCTTTTTCCCACTTTCAAAATCAGGCATAAGCCTCCTCAGTCTATATCCTTGTCCAAGGCTGGCCCAAACACTCGAGCCTGACTCAGACCTCATCTGCCCCAAGGCATACATCTGGTACAATGCTCAATGTCACCGGCATCTCGTAAGGTTGGCCCACTCCCTCCACAACTCTCTAACACACACAACTCCAGGCATCGAAGTCCTTACACCCCCACCAGACTTCGGCATCCCAATCCAATAATAGGCACCTAGCCTAGAACATCAAGCACTTGGCCTCCTTAGGATGGTTCCATAACCCTTCAAGAGCTACCCATCAATAGCTACACAAGATAAATGAACCACAGGCATAAGTAGTGTTGATTGAGTTTGTCCCCGGCCCATATGGTGTTACTTATTCTCCTTCATGCATATGGGCTCGCACGAGATCATCAAATAAACCAACCCTCTCAGCCCATTTGTGGAGTCCTGTGAATCATCACACCTCAACATGCAACCAATGCATTAGCCATACCATCATAGTATCATAGAAAATAATCCACATGCCAAGTCTTGCATGTCATCATGAGAAATTCATCATTGTTAATCACAACATTATGAATAATAACGAATTGCATGCTCATGCATGTCATAAATTTGTATGCAACTATCACATGCTTCACCTTATGAAATACCCTCATAAGTTATAACATAAACATATTTGCATCAAGACATATCATGACTTCACATAATAAATGAATCACATGTCAAGAAACCTCCTATTATAGAATCATAATTCCTATGCTACATTATGCATATCATATCCATCATGAGTATTTAACATTAAATACCTATCATGGACCCAAATTTCTACATGCATGTTTAAGTTGAAGTCTTGTGAGCAACTTGCCATATCATCATCCTCCTAAGGATACCTCATCACTATTGTAACAACTACATAAATATGAAGCACATGTGCATGATTACCCTTATACCATCATATCCTCAACATGAGAAACATCTCAATACTTATCAAATATAGAATAATACTCTATAAACATTTTTTTTATCATGATTCGTCAGAAAAAAAATCATTTTCATTTACTTTATAGACATTCAACTATGAACTAAGATTATTCAACAACCATCTAGGATCTATGTTATCTCATCAGGGTTATTAGTGTTATGATTTCATTTCTACTTCTTGCAACTAGGAAATTGACCATTTACACCATAGGTATAATCATATAAGTACATTGTTAAATTTCACATGAGCCTCATCATCTTGAATCTTAACCTCTCGTCATATATTCTTCCTTCCCCAATGAAATTATGGTGAAATTCATTGTTAAGATATTACTAGTTATACAATCCTTATTTAAATCATCTACCTCAAAATTAAAATCCCTTGGTTTTACATCCATTTACCTTGATTCCAATACTGCTATATGTAGTTGCATATAAACACTAGGTCATCATGATTTAATTTTATATCATGCTTAATTTACTTGCATGAGGGTTTTTTTATCCATGTTGACTTATACATACATCACTTAATCATTTTCATCCACAAAAATATTTTCTTATCTTGTCAAGTTCCTATCTCAATACCACTTGATTGCTTTATCGTAAATTCACCCTTCTTCAAGTTGGACAAGGGACTCTTTCTCATTAAATAGTATCATTATTTTAGATTTTGAAACAGTTAGAAACACTACTACCATCATTGTCCATGAAAAATTTAAATTTGAGGTGTTATGTGGAAACAACCTCTTTTAACATTATGGGAAGTCCTACTCATGAAACAATGAGTGCAAATCAGTCAAGAACAACCTCCATTAATTGACTCTCACTTCTTTTGTCAATATGTACATAATCCTTCTCAAGGTATCCTTATAAAATTTCTAGCAACATTCCTTCCTATACTTCACTATTATTTTAAACATCTTCCTCGTTTATCATCACTGGTCATTATGAAAATTCTCAACTTCATATCTTCACATTTTAAAAATATGTAGATCATCATTATGACTATTACCAATCATGTTTCTTACTCAACTCATCAATACCCTTAAAAGAACTTTCTTCTTGATAGAACATCCCTTCATTTCCTCATAGATATATTTTTATTTTTCTCCTAGCCTTAATTTCCTAATATTCCATATCTACTACCTTTAAAAATGGAAATTTCTTCACTTCATTTGACTTTGATTTCTCACCGCCGATCATTGTGGTTTCTTTTCCTCCTCTGTTAAAAACATAGCATTGATATACTTTGGAAATGTTGTTACTACTCCCCAACTTGGGTAATACTCAATAAATAAATTCATAAAGATGGCTACCAAATGTAATCCGTTTATCATTTCCTGTTTTAAGACATCAACATAATAAAATTGCCTGATCATACATCTTGTTATCCATAATTCATATACTTATGGAAAACTTTACAATCTGGCTCTCCCATTAGAGGGAAAACTATTATAGATGTTGTTATGCACACAACTTATCTCCTCCAATCATTCTATTTTATTATACCTTCCAGGTTCCTTAAAAATGACCTCCATTATTACTATGATTATTCAACTTCATTAGTTGATTGCCAATATTTTCTTCTTTATGTGCATCATCCTTAGATAGACCTTATAGTGATACCTCAAGTTATGATTATACCAAATTCTTCCATTATGTTCTAAAATAGGTTACCTCTTCTTATTGATTTCTTACCCTTGTTTTGACACTTCCTCTCAACCATGCATCAGATCCAAGTTGGCCATAATCGCATGAGCGATCATTAGTTATAATCATTAGAAAATCTGCGAGTTTCTCCTTTCCATTTCTCCTTAGACAACTTTATCCAATATATGCAATTAACCTTGAATCACGAAACCTTATGTAACATTATACTCAACATCTTAACAATTAATTAAACTCAATTGAAATCATAGTGTACAACTTAGATGTATCATAAAGTTTAAACAATAGAACATGCTTTTAGATGCTCCATAAAAGTTTCTGTCTTAGCCAAGTAAGCAATCCATTAATGGAAATTTTGATAAATTTGATAAGCAATCATCATTTCCAACCTCAGAAATCATACTATTTCTGGACTGTATACTTTCAGTGTTGTGTGTGCTTTTAAATTTAATGCAAGGTGTATAGCAGCTACTCTCGAATATCTCTTTTATGTATGCTTAGTACTGTGCATGTTATTTTAATCACAATTTGGAATAGAAACACTTATGCAAGTACAAACAACTAAAAAAAAATGAGATTTCTATCAGTGGTTTTACCATGCAATGAGATTCTAATGAGAGCAGAGAACCACAAAGGAAAAAGCCGGTATCCAAACTAGAGAAGAAATAAGAAAGGATGCTCTCCAATACTAATGCAAATATCAATCTGTTGTCTATAAAATGACACACTAATTCATGAGAAAACCAATGAGGAACTAATGAATGCATCAAACTTTAATTTATAGCAACGTTAGTCTACTGTCAAGAAATCCAATGGTTGTAGCTTATTGCCAAGAATATATCAGTCCTTAGATACCAAAATTCAATAACTAATTAAAGAAAAACTGCAATGTGATGTGATTAACTAGATGATCCAATCAGTCCACCAAATCACTTCTCAAATAACCACTGAATGCAAGATAAGGAGTACTAATGATCTAGATTCAAGCTTAGTACCAAATACAACGGTAATATATCACTGTAATGTCAAGATCATACCTATATCAGATCCCTGAAAAAAATATCAGATTTCTAATAGTGAATTAAGTCACCCGCATATGCATGCAATGATAGCCAAACACTTATAGTTGATCCTCCAAAACAAATGGTGATACCCCTGGAATTTTAGGTCTCACTTCCATAATTTAATATCATCCTTTTGTAATGATTCTAAATAAATAAGCTGGCTGTAGCTATTTTAACAAGTATATCAGTCTACCAAAGCCAGAACAATTATCAAAATGTGATGAGAAAGAAAGTTGATGCACTGTAAAAAAGAAAAGAAGGTTGATGTAGAGACCTTGTGCGCTCAAAAAAAAATACCGCTGGAATAATGCAACCAAACACTGTAATAATACTATCAGTCACTCAATATCAAGATTCATCATTGAAGAAGCATAAAATAAGATCCAAGATACTTAGATTATTGTTGTGATAATTATGCAGTGAACTTTTAATTAGATATGTATTAACCATGCCAAAATTTATTTATTACAATACTTAAACCATAAATTATCAATAATCACTAATTTTATAGTATTATACCATGGAAAACATGAGTTGGAAGGTAATAATGATGTTTGAATAAAACTTAGAGAGTTGTCTCAACCTAAAATCAAAATTCAAATGAATAAAGCTTAAGAATATTGGTGGCATTATTGTTTTAAGAAGGTACTTGAATTTTGAAAGAAAATTTATGCTCCACTAACTTTTGAAATTATATGTCATACCAATATTAAGTCTACAGATTCATGACCTTTATGTGCTAGGATTAATTGAAATTTTGTGCTGTAGAGTGAAATATTTTGAGTATCTATTTAAGCAATCATAACTTATGTTAGAAGAAAGATGTTATAAAAATTAAATGGATTGCCTTTAACAAAATAAATCGTTAAACAAATTTATGTATCTTGAAATTCTTATGGCCATTAAATGATTATTCTAAGGGGATTTAAGAAATCAAACAACCAAAGAAATATTCCAATAGAAACACACCATAAACAAGAAGAGACAGTGCCACCTAACCCAAAACCGGATTGGATGACTAGGAAGGTTATCCCTCCCAAAAACACCAAATAAAATCATTTTATTAATAAGATGGCCTGCTTGCAAGTGCACCCGCGAAGGCAACACCATATCAAACCCTTAGCAAAGCTTTAATAGATACCGGGTTTTACATTCATTAATTACGACATAAAGATCGAAACAAAACCAGGAAACTCTGAACAAACCTATTGGCTACAATACATTTTAGCTATAATGATTTTAGTGCTTTGAATTCTTGACGAGAGAAGGAGCTTCTTTTGGTGCTTGGACTTTGACATATATGCACTTCATTTGAGGTAATCCTTGTGGATCATATTTATCTGCAAATGGCTGTAACCTAGATGCTACATAAGGAGATTACACAAAACCTAAATTCCAAAGATGTTTTTCCACCAAAGAGTTGTGCTGATTACTTGTTAATTCGAAATTTATTAGTAATATAAACAATGAAAGAGTGTGATCTGCAAAAGCTAACAAATTGACAGCAGATCATTTATCATTAAGTCGTTAAAAGAGTGTGATCTGCAATAAAACAATCATAATGATGGAGTAAAGAGATCAACCTGCATTTAAATTCCAGATTTTCTGTGAAAGGTGGAAAAAAAAAGTTAGCACATGCAAATAAGTCCCTGGATCAAATCTAACCTTTGAAGATTTTTGTTAAAAGAAGGAAAATTGAATATCGATGTTAGATGTGATATTAGTGATGAACAACTTTTGAAGATTTTTGTTAAAAGAAGGAAAATCCATTACGGTTTTCCTTGAACAAGGCTTCATAAGGGAATATCTAGCAATAATTGCATTCCATGAAACAATACTTCGTTCATGTATTCTTACAAACAATTTGTAAGCAACATCAACATTTCCACTTTTAGCATACATGTCTACAAGTGGTGTGCCCACAATAACATCATATTCAAATCCCTTTGTGATGATATCTTGGTGAATTTGTCTGCCCACTTGCAAATTTGATAGCCTACGGCATGCACGGATGTACAGAAACCAAGCGAGGTTCTCACATGGATTATCCTTTCATAAATAATTGGAAAAAGTCTTCGACATTATTATTCGAGCATCTCACATTACTTGAGAATCCTGTGAAATTTTGGAAAACTTCGAGACAATAAAATCCATATTTATCATGACAAATATAAAATTGCAAACAAGAATTCGACGACAACCTTTTTTTCTTGAGACAGAAGAACTGACTGCAGTAGGGAAGGATTTTTCTAGATTGGAAATATTCGGAAAATTAGTGAGAGAGAAAGAGGGGATAGAGCTGAAATAAAATATTCTTAGACAAATGTCTGCGATGCAGATGATTCATGGAAACGATCGATTATCAATAAACACTCCAAAACTTAGATAGCTTTCTTAAGATAACATAAATGCAAGGAACTCTGAATGAGAGAAAAAGAAAAACACAACCAGCATAGCAGATCAGTCATCTCACCCACCCAAAATCCATAAATTGAAATCTTCCAAAGGAAAAATAGAGTTCCCAACAACTACAACGAAAAAAAAATGTAGTCCTCCAAATCCACGACTTGGAGAATAAAAGTATTATGACAAACCCTAGCACTGCAAGAAAACGCTATTAACAAACGCTTAACATTGTATTTTGGCCCCTGGATGCGGGTGCAAAATAGCGCGATTAAGGTGATGGGACAGGCGTGCAGAGGAGGCCACCTGCCCGCCATGCGCAGAGGTGACCTGGACGTTGGTGGAGAGGGACGTTCCCGGAGGTTTGGTTTAAATGACAGGGGACGACAGCCAAGGAGCATTTACGCTCCGTCCATTTTCGACTGCGCAACAGAGCTCGGCTCTGTGGCAATCTTGCATACCTTATTAATGGAGGGTGAGCTTCGAGGCAGAGGAAACGATATTATATACAGTGGCAACACAGGAGTTACCATGTTCATTTGGGTATGGTCTGGGGTTCTTATGCCGCCTCTGGTGCTGACAAATTCCAGCCCTGGTTTGATTAGCCAGCCTGTCTACGCTCCTCTCGGCTTTCTGCATCCCAATTTGGCTCTGTATAGCCCTGTTAATATGGTCAGGCCTTGGCAGCGTATGTTGAGTCATCGTGGCTCCAACTGAGGAGGGTCCTCGCGCCCTTCAGCCGAGGCGGAGACCTTTTCCCACTGTCACTGCCATTGCCATTGCCCTCATCCAGGAGGTGCTAGCCCTCTTAGGCACAACTGATATCTGGAGGCTAGCTTACTTGGGTCTTCGTCTTCACCTTTTTTCGACTCAGCTGTCTTCACCTTCAACAGCCCTTTGAATTGCCCCCAGATCAACGCCCACGTCTCTGTCCTATTCATTGATGAAGCCCAAGATGAGGGTGGAACCAGTGCTCATCAAGAGTTTACTGCACCAGTCGATATTGCGAAAGCTATGGAACTGCCCTCTATGGACAAGGGGAAGGCAATGGAATGGCCACACCTTCAGACGGAGGAAGTCCAGACGAAGCCCGAAGCGACTGAAGCAAAAGAGGGCCAAGCTCAGGAAGCGGAAGAATATGTGTGGTGCCTAATTGTGGAGGAGGTGCCGAAAGATTAATCTGCTGCAAGGTCTCAGGTCATATTGCTCGGAAGGGATTCTGTTTATTCCTTTCTTTTTGGTTATGTCCATGTGTCCAAATGTCTCTGGCATGTCTTCGTGTCAAATTGTTTTTTGTGTCAATGTGTCACTGTGGCAAAATGCCAACGTTGCAGTGTAAGGTTGGTTCTAGTAATGTTTGGATGGCCACTCTGTGTCAATTTTTCTGTCCTCCCTTGCGCGGGAGAGTTTTTACTGCTTACCATCACCCCTGTGAGGGAATGAACAGGTTCACCCTCTTTTTCTGCTACAAATGGATTTTCCAGGCTGCCATTCTTTCAGGCAGTTGGATCTTCCAGACAGCATGCTTTTAATTGTAATCTAGTTTTGTATATAATAGAATAGTTTAATCGAGAAAAAAAAAACATTGTATTTTGGCATCCATTACAATACCCATCAAACAACCTGAGCGGATATCATCACAAGGGCAATATATTCCCAACATAATACCAATCGACATCCATAAACAAAGGCATTTTATCTAGGGCTCGATCCACGACGTTGTTAAAAAGAATTATTTTAACATGTCGAAAAAGGTCGAGAACGAGTTTGCACAGTATAGCCTTTGGTATAGCCTACTTCGTAAAGAAGTGTTTAGTGCTGAGAGGTCATGCGATCGATTCTTGTTAGCACCATTGATATTCCTAAACAAGATTTTAAAATAGTGCACCCTATCCCCTTAGTAAATCATGTTGATTGAATCAGTCCCTACAAAAAACATTCAAGAAAGTCTATCATATGAGGTTCTCAAGGGTAGAAAAGCTTCTAAATTCACTGAAAGCATACAAACCTGAATTAATAAAAATGCACTTCCAACATTCTTTTTGCTTAATTGTAAATCTAGTTTTTTAATCACCGTAGCTATCATTAACCACTCAAGTCACCATAATTACCCAATACCCTATACATCCATAAAAATACCAAAAAAGTAAAGGATAAGCATTCAATATCAACCCGTCTACAACAGATTAAGATAATATACGTGATAGTCTAACATTGTATAGAGATGCAGAAAAACATTACAATAATGCATAAAGCTTATGTAAATTAAAAAAAAACAACCGAAGGAGCCTGGATATGAAAAGGTTGGAGCCAAGACCAGCTCCTGGAACTCCAGACTTACGTGGAATAAATCACAAATTAGCAGAGTTGAACCTCTTAGATCCGTAGATCAAGTATTTTGAGGAGGAATTGAAGAAGATGGATAGCACAGACAGAGCATTGACAATATGCAGAGAGGTATTAGCTCTTGGCCTGACATTTGTATGGAGCAAATTGTACTTCAAACTCCACAACGCATAGTGCTTCAAGGAACAGATTCATAATTTTTATTTGAACCTAGCAATCATATTTTCATTTTCAAGGGAAAAAAATAAACAGTGAGCTGGCAAATTTGCATATTTAGAACACGAAACTTGAAAAACTGTGAGGGATTCTCGTGGTCATCATTAATCCATGCACAAATTTAGCAGTCCGTGAGATGCAATAAATTAAAAAAAAAAAGTTCAAAACAAAAACTTCTGAAAGTGCCTTGCCAATAAAACCCTTGTTTTTTTGCAATAAGTATGCAAGTTTCCACCAGCGAGAGCCTTACTAACAAGAAAGGCAACCCAAAAGAGAATTCCAGTATTCATGCCAAAATAAATAAACTTATATTGGTTGGGAATTCCTTCAAAAGAGTAAATTAAACCAGAAGCACTTCGTTACTAAATATGTACATGATAAGATTTGCCGTGGAAATTACTCATAGGAATGAATTTAAAAATGAACACCATCAAAATATAACTATGCAGCCAATATGCACTGAATAAAAAAAAAATACGTGTATAGTGAGGGTTTGTAGAACAAAAAAAAAGACATGTAGCCTCCTGGAAGTAACGATCTTGTAACTTTCAAAACAAGTCGAGTTAAAAATCCCAACAAAACAATTCATTTATTTTTTTTCTCTAAGATGCCCATAGGCCCTAAGGGTTGAGCCTTCCTCTAATACCATATGTAACAGCCCAAAATAGACATGTAATTAATCAACTAATTAACATAAAGTTCAAACTATGAGTAGCACTTACTTGTGGTTGAAGTCTACTTACCGCAACAAGGTTTTGGGGATGACTCTCCACCCAACCGTAGGCTCAGTTGCACAAAAACTTGCTACAAATGGCCTCCCCCGAGCCCTCAATCAATGTACTACTGCTAGTGACTCCTCTATCTTAGAACACTATTCTCCTAAGAAAATGAATGACAGGATCTTGGAATGATGGAATGCCTCTCATCTTCCTCACTATCTATTAAATAAAGCAAACACTAGGAGGGGAACCACATGCACACACTCCATGTGTCAACATGCAACTTACTGCTTTCTTGTTTTATTCTTTTGTTTTTGCTTTTTGATAGTTTTACTTATTTTTACTATTTTTGTCATTTTATTTCTTTTATTTATATTTATTTAGAGCATGTAATTAATTTATTAATTAATTAATTTATTATTATTTATTGTTTATTATTTAATATTTATTATTGTTTATTATTTATTCTTTATAATTAAGGGACATTACATATACTGCTACCATCCATTTACCACAATGGACCTAGCCATTCCAACTGATTGTCATAGCCTTACCTTTCGCTACGCTTACTTGTGCACCGAGCTTCATCTAAATCTTACATTACCTTTCAGGTACCACACAACTCTCCCTGAGCTCCATCATCTTTCATCTTTCCCAACCAATTCCCAAGACTCAAAACAATAAAAGAGAAGATAGAAAAAACCAAGAAGAAGACCACGAAAACCCATAATGATATGACACTACAACAAAGTGGCAAGGCCTTGCACCAGACATAAAAAAAACCGCAAATCAATCTCAAAAGACCAAAAGCACAAGACTGACACCATGACTCAATCCCCATGGTTCCCAAGGAAATCTCAACCTAAGCCATCTTCAAGATTTCATGGCAACCTATCTTGCCATGCAACTCCCTGCATCATGCTGCCATAAACACATAATTTTCAATGTATAATTAAGCATAATAATACACCAGTTACCTCATCTAATTGTGCCAAGCACGCTGCTCGCAACTGAACACATCCACACCATCTGACAAGGAACTCTAATCCTTTAATAGATCCACCTATAGCCAAAGACTAGCTAATATACCTATCAAGTGCATGTTCATGAATATATCACATATCCACATAATGTCAGACAAAATCAAGGTTAAGAAGACTTCTTGTGTGAAAAGCACTCATTCGTTCGAAATTAGGGTTTCCAAACGTAGCCAAAGGAATTCTTGCCCAATTCCTTTCTTTTACCTTTTTACTTTGTTGGAATCAAGGCTTACTATATGTTGTCACACCACCCAACTATTAGTTATATAGAAACATCAACTATTACCTTGTCATGCTAATACCAAGCATGTTACCCTACAACTGCTCACACATGTCAACCACATGTTCCAAATATCAAGATATTCATATCTATTAATTTGAAATCAACCATTACCAAGACTAACAAGCATGTCATAATCCATAGTCAACTTATAGTCATCAGTCATAATACTACAACTATCACCTACTATACTCAAGTACATATCAACTGTCTCAACACATATATTTTAGTACAATCAACTTAAAACAATATCATTTGAACACATACTCATATTATGCAATTCATCAAACATTCATACCATGTTAAATAAATCAGCTAGATGACATAATCAACAGTCAAGCACCAAATATATGACATAAGCACCTGATACCTTAATGTATCTTAGGGGAGGTGATCTTGTCCGCACAATCAATCTAGTTAGCATGATATAACTTTACAACACATCATCTCAAGCACTCATAAGATCATGATATCCATAACAATATCTAACTAACATGTTCACATCGTAAACTCCTACATATATGCAAAGTAAATCTATATTAGTATGACACCATATAACAAATATGTTGGTTCATACCTAAATATCACAACCATAACCATCTGCATAGGTCAAGCCAGGTTAACACAATACATATATCATCAAGATCTTCAAGGCAATGAGCATAGCCATCACGCATATGACAAATCCAAATTATAACATCAATATCTCAATGAAATGAACCTAATCATCAAGTTAATAGCATATAACAACAATACGCTATATATCATACTCATCAACAACGTACAACATCATCATCAGGTTATCTAATATAAAACAACAATATAAATGCATACAACTATAGGTTACAATCATTCTTGACTATCTAACACATGTGCATATAATAACACTAATCATCTAACATCTATCGTGAATGTAACCATAACATAAAATACATGTTCATAACCCTAATTTATATAACCCTATTGCATATCATAATTCTTAACTTACATACCTGCATGCCAAACATACCTACCTGTATGACGATCTGCTCTTATCCCAAAGTCTATTGCTGCAACCTCATTATGATGATTTGAATCCCTTGCTCTATCTCAACTAGCTCATTAACATCATAACAACCAATAGCATCATGACGACCTAAATTGCATACAATGACTTCACAAGGCATGTTTGACCTACTATACATGCATAATCATATCCACGACCATACATGCATAACAACAACCATTACTCCATTGTACACATTGCCACATGCAACCAACAATATGCATAAGCAATGCCGAATCAACTACACCTACGCATAAACGAGTGTAGTCGAACATAAGTGATCAATTCTTGTATTCAACCTACAAGACTGATACATGTAATCAAAATATTCAAAAATATAACCTAACATACAAGGATGTAAGTAGGTATCATGAAATCAACATGTAAGCGACATATAATTCATACATAGTTAGTCACATGTTCCAAAAATCAAGACATCGTGTCTATTAATTTGAAATCAGTGTTCACCAATACTAACAACCTATAAGCATACCCCCTTACTATCCATAGTCCACACTAAGGTAGAAGGAGGAAGCTACTATAATGGCCCGATCTCCAATGTCCAATTATGGAAATGGGATCTCCAAAGCTCTCCTAAATTTAACCACACTTGAAAAGAAATTGATTTTTATTTCTCATACATTTGTATGAGACTAAGTCAAAAACATTGCACTTATTCAACTTGTAACATAATAACTAAAAACATGCCACTTTTCCATTTCCTTACATGCAACTTTTCAAATTCCTTGCATGCAACCTTTCAAATTCCTTACATACAACTCTTCAAATTCTTTGCATGCAAATAGGCATAGATAGATACATCCATATTATCATACTACAATACTATCCCATCCAAAAAACATATAACATTTTCTTCAAGAAATTACCATACTTTTACATTTTCCTCAAACAATTACCATACTTTTACATTTTCTTCAAACAACTACTAAGCTATTACATTTGCATGTAAGCATTTCTTCAAACACTTCACATGCAAACTAATATAGCAAACTATTTGCATACAAGTAGGCATATATCAACTACAACAATACTATTACACATAAATACTACCCCCAACCACAAACAATATACTCATTGGGGCATTTTATCAAACAGTATGTATGCAATTAATCATTAGACCATTTGAGCATTTCATCGAACACTTTGCATGCAAACTAATATAGCGAATGATTCTATGCATATATCCTAAACTATAGTAGTAAAAGTTATGGAAATTGAACCATATGATTAGTGGTATTTTACCTCACTATGGCTCAAGTTTCAACTTCTGAGATTTCATGGATGAAAAGTTATAACAAAAGTACCAACACAATCCTATTTGGTGCACAATTCTAGGAGTATCCAGAAAGCTCGACTTACACTAGTCATATCTCCTAAAAATAGCGAATAAATGTCTGAATTTTTTGTCACAATATCAGTTGGATTTCCCCTCATTGTGGAAAAAATTTCAGCTCCTGTGAGTGCCCAGAAGAAAATTTATAACAAAATTGTCAGCGTGACTTGTTTGAGGCCCGATTTTAGGAGCATTCAGAAGACTCGACTCCCTCTATTCATATCTCATTAAATATTGCGACCCAATATCTGATATTTATACCACATAATCAGTGGTATGTCCCCTCAATGTGGATAATTTTTTAGCTTATGAAAGCCTATAGAAGATAAGTTATTGCAGAAATTCCAACATGACCTGTTTAAAGGTGCATTTAGGGAGGTCATCTTCCTTAGATCAAAATTCCTAAATTATTGTGAGCCAATATCTGAAATTTTAACCACATTATCAATGGGATTTACGTTCAACATAAACAATTTTTAAACTTCTAATATACTACAGAAGAAAAGTTATAACAGTTTTGAAAGAAAGATCTAAATTTTAAACCTTTGTTCTTCATTTCACTTATGATAGAGCCCATCCAGTCCAAAGTGTTTGAACCATGTTCTGATACCACTCTGTAACACCCTTCGAGGTAAATGTGCATATAAACAACATAATAGGAACAAAAATAAAATAAACATATTAGCCATTAAAATCCATATATACATCTGTACATTTGCACATGAAAATCAAGGGAATGAATTTTTTCATTAATAGATGCAATGAACCAACCGGTGATGGGAATACCACGTTCCACCGGACCATAGATTGGATGAGCCAAGTCTCTCTTTGTCCAGTCACCCCTGTTCCATATTCCAAGCATGAATGTGGGATCTCAGAGAACACATCAATCAAAACACATCCAGGGCTTCCAGAGGCCACTCAGCTCAACACATCAAACAATGATTCCACCTCATGGTCAGACATCACCCAAAAACCATCATCAGATTGGTCTCCATCCAAGCCTACCAGGGCTTTTAGAGCATTTTTCCAACCAAGGCTTCTAGAACTAGTAACTCAACCCACATCTTATACAGGGCTTCCAAAGCATTTGTCCAACCAAAGCTTCTAGAACTAGTAACTCAACCCACAACTTATACAGGGCGTCTAGAGCATTTGTCCAAACAAGGCTTCAAGGACTAGTAACTCAACCCACCAAGGGCTTCCAGAACATTTTTCCAACCAGGGCTTCCAGGACTAGTAACTTAACCCAAGCTGTTACAAGGCTTCCAGAACGTTTATCCAACTAGGGCTTCCAAGACTAGTAACTCAACCCAAATTGTTACATGGCTTCCAGATCGTTTGCTCAACTAGGGCTTCCAAGACTAAAAACTCAACCCAAGCTAAAGAAACATGAGAAGAAACCAAAACAAAGCAATGAAAGTAAAACCATAATCACCATGGCTATCTAGGAAATGGCAAGGCTAGGCAATCCACTATTAATCTCGACCATCCTCCATGCCAATGATAGATCATAACCAAGAAACCACATGCATGTGCCATGCATGCAAAAACCAGTGAAGAAGTCATACATGCAACTCGGTACCTGCAAGCAATCTGATGTAGCTGTTGATGACGCTGCCCTCTTGTGCTTTCCTGCTCTTCCTTTTCCTCCTTTCTCCAAGAATCCAAGTATGACAGACCCTCCAAGAGTGCTCCAAGAAAACTCTAAGTATCCAAGAGTATGAGAGAGAGAGAATAATGAAAGAGCTCCCAAAACTAAACTGAAAAAAGATTCACACTGAAAGGAAGAAGCTTGAGCCAAGAGCTTGCCAACTGATCCTCAGAAGCCTTTTTATTAATAAGGCCTCTATTTTCTTCATTTTCCATTATTTTCCTTCATTTTCCTCCTCACATTCAACCTGTGACCTTTCACCTTCTTTTTCTCCTAATTTCCATTATTTTCCTTTATTTTCCTCCTCACATGCAACCTGTGACCTTTCACCTCCTTTTTCTCATATTTTCCATTATTTTCATAAATAAATGTGCCAAACTACCTTTTTGCCTCTTTAATGCCTTAGCCATTTCCTTTGCCAATTTCCATAACCATAAACAACCAAATGAACACCCACTAGGATGTCCTGCCCAACATTTAGCTTGGAATATGTGTCCCATCATCCGTGGTATTTATATATTTTTACATGGAATTTTCAGAAGGGCTGTTATAGAAATTTCCAGGGAGAATATGCAACAATTAGTGGACAAGAATGGTAGTAAGTCCTAACAGAGATCAAATGAAGGAATTAGAGAACTTTTGAGGTCTAAAATGGGTCTCAATACAAAAATGTACAACCAAAATCAAATTTATAAGAACCAAAAGGATTCGAGATGATGATGTCAACCATGGGGGATGATTCACCATTTTTGGAGTAACAAAGTTAAAAGATTAAAAATTTGAGAAGATAAAAAAAAACTACTTTTCTACTCATATTTACAACTGATCTCCCTACAATTTTACTCAAATTTCAAGTGGGAACACTTGTTGGATACATAATTTGATTTCTCAACTCATCCAATGAGTACCCATGTTCCATACTTTTGATGGACCCTGCTACATGAAAAAGGAGAAATACATTATTGCAATAATGTTTTTTCATATATCTCTCATTTTCTGTGTAGCAGGAGCCATTGAAAGTATGCAACATGGGTGCTCCTTAGATGAGGAATTAAATTTCACATCCAATGAGTGCTCTTGCTGGAAATTTGAGTAAAACCGTAGGGACATAAGTTGATAATATTATTTGAAAAAGTAGTTTTTTGTTATGCACTTGACCTACAAGAATAATATAATGCCATAAATACGAAACAATATTGCCAGAAACACAAAAATATCACATTAATTGAGACAATTTGCAAACATATTTTATTTGATATTTAGAAGTAGATTACAATGTTCACTTGCCTCTTCGAGGGGTAAACCTCCACTAGCGTAGAGATCAATTATAATAAGACTCAATGATTCTTCCCTTGCTATCTAAGGCTATTTATAGCTTTATGACATCCAAAACCCTAACCACTAGTGGTCCCTTGCATAATACAAGTTAACCACTATTTATTAACTATGGCCCATTTATAACTAATTGTGGTACCTTCTATGTAATGTGGGTCAACCACTTACAATTATTATTAATACAGATAACCACTTACAAAATTTATGGACTCAACTAACTAACTATGACTCTGGCTAGGCCCCTTGGGCTTATTACATAAATAAAAGGGTTAGGGTTGGACCCTAACATGCCATCCCCCATCAAAAGCATTCTTGTCCTCAAGGATGAAGCTACAGAAACTATTAAAGAATAGTGGTTGGTTCCCATGTTGCATCTTTTGGACAATTGTCTTTCCACTTGATGAAGACTTCCTTGATCATGCATACATGGAGATGTCCTTCATGAGTATCGAGGACCTGTTTGGGTCAGAGCCAAAGTGAGACTTCCTCATCCAATTATGGCAAGCTTGTTTAAACCCTGTAAGTTTTCCCCACAACTTTCTTGAGGCAAGATACATGGAATACTGGGTGGATTTTTGAAGTAGTTAGCAGGGCCAATTTGTAGGCGACTGCGCCTATAAGGCCCATAGAATTTTGGTGCTAGTTTCTAGTGTAACACCCTCCTCCCACATCCACCCAATTAACCATGCCAACATGGGTAAACATGAGATGAGAGGCTACTATGATCAGATTCGACTTCCTAGGTGACCTTAAGGAAGTGGAATCGGTGGAACATCACACATAGTCATCCAACATTATCAAAAAAAACCTCAAGAGACAAGTTAGCCACTCAGACAACTTGTCCCTAGGACCCACTGATGTTCTAGACCTCTGAGTCCATATTCGCTCTCATGCTATGGGAAAGAGAGCTGCCAGAGACCTAAAGTCACTCTCATAGGCTTGCAAACCAGTGACTGTGGACCAAAATTTCTAGTTCTATGCTAGCGACCCTGGGATTTAAGCCACTTTTTCAAGCCTAGAGTCCAGGCCACTACCCAAAATGGAATGAAAGCTTGAAATCAATAAAAGTACAGGGAAATAATGCTAAAAAATAAATAAGCTCAACAAGACCTTAACCAGGCCCCTACTAGCCATGACAGGCATTTCATCAAACATATCATCAACATTTAACCTACAAGTGTAAACAACATAATTAAGTGTCTAGATCTCATACTTATCTGAGAATCACTATGAACCATTGTTCCATCATGCCATTCGCTACATTTTCATATATCAGGTAATAGATACATTATCCATTCATTTACAAGTAAAAAAATGTTGAGAGCCATATGTATGTTGGTATCCCAAAATGCCCTACTTTTTACCCCGTTTCCATAAATATCAACCTCTGTTTTACCTCAATAAAGACCCTTCTTTCCTGCACTAGTCGAAGATAGTTACCCATTCCTGCACTTGCTCATATTTTACATTAAGATTTATTACAATGCTTTATTAATCATTTTATATGGATTTTCTTAGAAGGGGAACGAGCTAGTTGGCTAGGGCCCAACCAACCCAGCTCGTTTACCCCTCTCGCTTCCGTTAATCAGAAAGACGATGTGGATATTTTTTTTGCAGCTATGTGATGTTACAGTTTTAATAGTTATTTTTCAAGTTCTGATTTAAATATTTGTTGTAGCTAAAGTGTGAAACAGATCCGTGTTTTGAGAGTAGCTGCGTTTACTTTGTTTATGAAATTCCTTTCTCACATTTCCTTTACTCTCAATCTCTGTCTTAATTCGTTTCGATCGGATCATGCAAGGAACTCTTTCCTGCACCAGTGTATGTGTTTGCCTGCACTTTGGTCTAGTCATTCATTTTGTAGCAAACGTTGAATCACTTACCTACATATTATTTCCAGTTATTTTGCAAGTGAATGAATTAGTAACTTAGTAACTGTCTTCAACATTAAAAGTACATCTTTAGGGGATCTGGAAGCAGTTGCATAAAATAATCATGAACATGTTATACTTGCAAAAAACATAAGCATTTTGAGTGGGTTACTGAAGTTAATTAACACATGCAAAACACTTAGACTATTGTTTTATTCCTTGGAATTGCTTTTATTTCATGAAGTTTATTTCTTGTGCAAGGTTTAATGAGTTAAATCATCTTTCCTTTTCACAGATAATTTACTTCAGAATTTCATTTATAGTTGCAATTCTCTTTCAGCACATCTTTCAGTCCTTTCAAAAGTACTTTGGAAACTAGGTGAAGGAAACTCTGCCTCGGTGCAAGAGTGGGTCTCTTGTCACAGAAACTGAGTGCTCTAAGCACTGAGGCTTAGAGCACCTTCACTAAGACATAAGTCTTCAGTAAGGAAGGTCAAATATACTTTTACACAGAGATATTGTACCTTCACTAGTGCAAGCATATTGCAACAGTCCAAGGACAAGTTGTTTGTTTGGAAGGAATATGAGGAGAAAGACAGAACTCTACAAGGGCCCACTTGTCAGACTGTTAGCCATCCATCTGAAGATGAATATAGCATTTCATTACAACATTTAAGATTATTTACGTTGTGTGGAATTTCTTTACTTTATTTACTTGCAAATTGTATTTTACATTCCATCATTAGAGTTGCTTTGGTGTCAATTGCCTTTCCGATTGTTTTTTGTCTAATTCTGCAAAACATTTCCTTTAAGAAGTAGGATTAGGAATAGGAAAAGTTCATACCATTTCTGGCATTACTTGTGCTTCGTCTCTAAGTTTACGCAACCCTCAGGTTAACAATTAAGTGTTGAGTAGTTTGCTCAAGCACAATTCCTGCACCCAACATTTTGGCGCTGTTGTCGGGGAGGCGATTTGAATTGGTAAGAATTTTCCATTTTTTTGCAATAGGTGTAAGTCTGCTATTATTTTTTCCTATAGTGTTCTTCTATTGTTTGAAGGAATTTATAGGTGCCAATTTAGTTTGTGAAAATTGCAGTTTTCATTTGAATTTCATTTTGTCATTTTTTGAAATGAATGCCTAAAAGAGTTAGGGTTCCAAAGCCCACTAGGGGCCAAAGAAATACTGACAAATCTGAAACCAAAACTCATATTGGGCCTTCTTTTGCAGGCAAAATGTCAAAAAAAACTCAGACTCATCAAGTAGGAACAGTCCACCTAGGCTTTGGTAGTGGTGGTTCAGGTGTGACACAGCCCATAAAGGGGAAGAAGGGGACTGTTGGAATCCATAGTCAGCCTTCTCAGCTTGTTAAGAGCAATTTGTGTGGAAGAACAAAAATGGAAGATATGGAAGACCATGTAGAAGGAAGTGGTGAAAATCAAGTAAATGAGGAACAATCCACTTTCAGATACCCGATTGTGGATCTTGATACACAAGTACAAATGAAAAATATTTCACCATCAGCTCTTCCTCATTTTTATGGTAAGATACATGAAGACCCAGACTCTTTCTTACTTGAGTTTGATATTTTGTGTAGAAGTTATGATTATTCATATGATGCCTAGAAGTTAAAGTTGTTTCCTGCAACTCTCAAGGACACACCACTCTGCTAGTTCATGGGACTAGGAGGAAACACTATATCTTCTTGGGAGAAAATGAAGAGAGTGTTCTTGTCAAAATGTCAGGAATATTGTAAAACTAGAGATATTCAAGATGAAATCTTTACTATTGTGCAAAATGATGATGAGACTTTAGAGGACTACTTGGAGAGATTCATGTATATCCTTCAAAGGTAAAAGAACAAATTTGATCCAAGTACCATCAGAACCTTGTTCCTACGTGGGCTCACTGATGATGCTAAAAATAATTTAAATATGTTAGCACAAGGGGATATTGCTCAAAAGACTTTTGATCAAATCTATGACTTGTGCAGGAAATTCTCGAGGAACCAATATAGATCTGGTAAAGGAATTCAAAATAAAAATAGAAAAACTGAATCTACTGATGCTATGATTATTGGATTAGAAAACAAAATGGACAATATGAAAGTTGAAATAATGAATATTGTTAGTAAACAAATAGACTCTTTGAAGTTTCAACAAAAAATTGTAGAATATCAAGAGATATTGTCTATTTTCTATCCTAAATGTAGAAGAAAGCATCCTTTAAGAGAATGTCCTCTAGATATTAAAGAAACTAATAAATGTGCAATTTTTGCAGATAACCATGCTATAGATAAATGTCCCTCTATACCTGGGCTGAAAGTTGTACTTGAAGGGGGACAACCTGAATCTGAAACATTACATGCTATGGGAGCACAAATAAATTGGCCTCAGGTAAGTGTTGGTATGGTTCTTGAACCTCCACCACATTTTTTTGGTTATAATGCACACTCATATTCCTATCCTAACATTGGTCACTCTCATCATTGGCAACATGGGAATCAATATCAATATGGACAACCCTCCCAATCTTGGAAACAAGCATGGAGAGGGCCAAACCATTCACACCATTCACATCATTCATGTCTTGCACCTATGCAATCATACCCTCCTACATATGCACCTTACCCAATGCCTCAACCATCATTACCTCAGTTGAGTCAACCTATGCCACCATTACCTTTACCTCCACCGTTTCGACCTTCTCAGCTACCTTCTCAACTTTTACCCAACCCCAATAATAAAGCAGTACAAATGATCCATTCTATGACCCCACTTTCTTCATCCAGATTTCAAACTATGCCAGTTGGAGTAAATGATATCCAATTGAGATCAGGGAAGGTAGTAACCTCAAAAAATCAAAAGAAGCATGTGGTGATTATCGATGAGAAAGGAGAGGAGGAAACTTCTAACCATTTTGGAAAATATGACACCATTCAGCCTATCCCTGTACATTCTGAGCCCTTGTCATCTTCTTCCAACTGACCACCCTATCCAGAGAGGTTATTTTTGGAGAAGAAAGATCCCATTCCTAAGTCTAGCCTAGCTTCTGAGCTTAGGAACCTTTTCATAAGGGTACCTTTGCTCCAAGCTATCAAAGAGATCCCCACATATACAAAAATCATTAGGGAACTCTATCTCAAGAGGTCGGGAAGGAGAAGATTGGAACCCCAAACCATTCAATTTGCTGGTAGAGCTGCAGAGTTAATGACAGGGTGTATGCACATGGAAAAGTATACCAACCCCGGAAACCCTATTTTCCTTGTTTAGATAAGTGATGTTCCTGTCTCCAATGTAATTATATACCTAGTGGTAGCCATTAATGTTATGACAAAACAAACCATGGGTCAACTTGGATTGGGCCATATTTGTCCTGCTCCCACTGTACTTGAACTAGCAGATCGATCTAAAATCAAGCCGGAAGGGGTGTTGGATGATGTGGTCGTTTCCCTAGATTCTTGGGAATATCCCACAGATTTCATTGTGCTTTAGCCAAAGAACCCTATGGGAGGGCATCCCTTGGTCTTGGGACGACCATGGTGTTAGGGAAAAGTAATTGCCTGTCATTTAATTTGTCAACCCGAGGGTTTCGTAAACTTGTGAAGCATGCGTGCATTGTATGTGCTAGAAATTGTCTTTCAGTTTAGATCAATCTAATTACAAAATAATGAAAACCAGTTCATATAATCTATGAAATCAAATAATGAAAATGAAATTCAGCTAACCTGTGAAATCAAAAACAACTAATGTATGCTTAGTTACTCCAACATTCAATTATGAAGTGTTACCTTCTTGAGATGATGTGTAAGCAACTATTTATACTTTAACTTCTAATGTCCTAGAAAATCAAGTAAAGTGTGCAAAAAAAAACTCAGTAATTGCATGTATCAAATATTCAACCATTCAATCTTGAAATATGATTAAATCAATTTCTTAGAATGATCTTTAGAAATATTAGTTAGTGCAATTAAATGAGGATCTTAAAAGCAAATATAAAAGTATGAAAATGTAAAGCTCAATGATTGCATAGGTTGAACATTCAATCACCCAATTTGAAGTCACCTTCTTGGCCTGATCCTTTATTCAATTATACAATGAATTGATGGTTTAATATAAGAAAGAAAATAATAGAACATGAAAGGAAACTAAATAACTATGAACCCTTGCCTCAAGCTTAATCCAATTAGAAAATACATAAATCTTCCCTATTGAAATGTTTTTAGAAAAGCAAAGATTACATAGTCATTCTAAAACTAATACTAAGAAAGCAAATTAACTTTAATCTATAAAAGCAATTAAATCTCACAATCATTAGATGGCCATTCCAATGGTGTATGAGATGGAAAGTGAAGAAGCTCCATATGCAAGCAAAACTATATCTTCAAATCTCCAAGTATAAGCTCCAAATTCTCTATTAAAAACATGAGCATTTCTCCAACTTTACACATGCCTTTCAAAAGAGAAGGCTCTCCTATTTATACAAAAACATAAGAAGCTACCCTATTTAATGAGGATCCACTAAAATCTCATATAGTTACAACCAAATAGCTCATAATGAGACACATATCCCCTAAGTGTCTCATAGAGTTCTAATCCAAATAAGAAATGATGCGACACCTCATAGAGTTACAATCCAAATAGGACACATATCCTTCTTTGACCTTTATCCATATCTTCATTGAAGGGAATTCGAATTTGAGCATTGGAGACAACATAAGGGTGCCCTAGAAGCTTCCAAATGACCTACACATGTCATGGAACTCAAGCAACATATATAGATACATGAAACCATGTTAATTTCCTAGTTTTTAATCACAAATTCACTTTAAACACATAAAATAAATAACTTTGGTAAATAAGGATCCTAACCCATATATTTATGAAAATGGTGGCTAATGAAAGTTTATATGGTTATGGAGTTGCGACATGTGAGTGAAATGGTGGCAATAAAGGTGAAAGTGGATGTCATTTTGAAGACATTTTGGAGATCCAACACATGGCTTGCTATGGCTAATGCTTATATTAGGTGTCGTTCTAGTGATATGTATATTTCCCATGGAGATTCCAGAAAGAAATTCACCTTATATCGACCCGCTAGATCCCTTTAGGATCTTTGAGACACTTTATGGTTAGACTATAGTAGTGATGAGGAGACTCAGCCTACTTCCTTGATACATCAAAATGCGAAGTCCTCACAGGAGGGTGAGATTCAAGACTTCTTGAATAATCTAGACACCATGCCTAATTTCGAGTCGTTAAGTCAGATTTTTAGTCTAGATTTTCAGGAAGGATATGGCTCTCTACCTCCATCATCACCATCCCTAGCGACACCCATGTGTACTCTTTAGCCTAGTACTACTCTTGTTGAGATTAGTCCAGGTAAATCCTTGTATATCAGTTCAGACTTGGATCCTTCTCAGCAAGAGCAACTTGTGAGTTTGTTGCAAAACCATCTTGATGCCTTTGCATGGGGTTATGAAGATATGAAAGGCATCTCCTAAAACTTGTACACACCGTATCTATATTCAGGATGGAACTCGACCTGTCTGACAACCGGAAAGGCGAATGAATGCAACTCTAAGAGACGTTGTAAAAGAAGAACTGAAAAAACTCTTAGATGCTGATTTTATCTATCCCGTTTCTAACAGCCAGTGGGTCTCTCCATTAGTATTAGTCCCAAATAAATATGGGAGATGGCACATCTGTATTGACTACAGAGAATTGAATAAAGCCACTCTCAAAGATTACTTCCCCCTTCCTTTCATCGATCAAGTACTCGATACCCTTGCTGGTAAGAAGTACTTTTCTTTTCTAGATAGCTTTAGCAGATATAACTAGATACAGATAGAACCCGAGGATCAAGACAAAACTTCTTTTACATGTCCATGGGGTACATATTTTTATCGATTGCTTCCCTTTGGGCTATTTAATGCCCCACTGCCTTTCAAAGGGTAGTCTTGGCTATTTTTGCTAACCTTGAATGTGTAGAAATTTATATGGATGATTTCTATGTGTTTGGTGATTTGTTTCAGGAAGCCCTAAAGAATCTAGAAAAAGTGCTTCTTCACTGGCAAGAAGCTCATCTTACCTTGAGTGAAAAGAAATGTAGATTAATGTGCAAGACGAGAGTGGTTCTTGGCCATCTTGTTTCGAACAAAGGTATCCAGGTTTACCCTACAAAAATAGAAGTCATTTTGAGTCTTCCTATACCAAAAACTCAAAGGGAAGTGAGAGGTTTTCTAGGACATGAAGGCTACTACAAGAGATTCATTGAGAATTTCTCAAGGATAGCTACCCCCCTTTTCTGACTTTTGGCTAAATATAGTGAGTTTTCTTGGTCCACAGCTTGCCAACGGTCCTTTGAGACATTGAAGGAAAAATTAGTTCAGGCACCAGTGTTGAGAGGACCAAACTAGTCACTACCATTTCATATTTCCTTTGATGCCTCAGATACTAATATAGATGCAACTTTAGGACAAGAAGAAGACAAACAATCTTATGCTATTTATTTCATTAGTAAAAACTTGTCACCCGCTGAACTCAATTATATGGTTACTAAGAAAGAGTTTTTAGCTGTAATTTTTTCTATTAATAAATTCAGACATTATATTACAGGATATGAAGTCTTTGTACATACTGACCATTCTGCTATAAGATATTTGATGAATAAACCATTAACTAGCGGTAGAGTGACTAGGTGGTTGTTATTATTACAGGAATTTAATATTACTATTATTGATAGACTAGGATAGTCAAATGTAGTAGCAGATTATCTTTCAAGATTAAATAATCCTACTGAAGCAATTCATGTTGATGATGATTTTCCTGACGAACATCTTTTCGTTGTGTCAACAAAATCTCCGTGGTTTGCTGACATAGCTAACTATTTAGTCACTAGAAAATTACCACCTCACTTATCCACTCACGGAAAGAGGAATATCATTAAGAAAAATGTTGCATATTCCTAGATCCAAGGAGACTTCTTTTACACCGAAGAAGATCTCATTATTCGTAGATGTGTAAGAGAGGAAGAGGTGTTTGATATCTTAAAATCTTCCCATGATGAACCTTGTGGGGGTCACTTCGTCAATAAGTGGACTGCATAGAAAGTGTTACGAGCTGGGTATTTTTGGCCTTCCTTGTTCAAGGATGCCAAACAATATGTCAAGCGGTGTGATAGCTATCAGCGAATTGGCTAGTCAAATCAAACCAATGAAATGCCTTAATGTCCTCAAGTTATGATTGAGCCTTTCGAAAAATGGGCCATTGATTCCGTAGGACCAATAAATCCTACATCATCAAATAAAAAACATATTTTGGTTTGTACATATTTTGTTACAAAATGGGTAGAAGCTAAAGCTATTTCTTTTGCTAGTGAAAGAGTTTTTTTCCAAAGAAAAAAACGGTAACCTTTTATTAAAAGAATTAATGAAAAGTTACACTAGCAGATGCAATGAAGCATTCCATAAGCTTCCCATATGGGCACGAGTGCAATAGCACCCCGCGCAACGTTGGAAGTCCAACGTGCATGAAGAAAAAAAGAGGAGAAAAAGAAGAGAGAAGAAAGAGAAAGAAAAAGGAAAAACTGAAGTCCGGCCATGAAAAAATTCACGCTTCAAGTTTTTCTCCCGTTTTTCTTCTCAACATTTCACCATTCTCCTTGTGCTAGCTCAATCAAAGCAATGACTAATTGTGTTCCTGCATTTCGTGAGCCTGATTCCTTGTCTGAGTCTGATGTATCGGAGAGGTGATGCCGTTTGATCCCTCCCATGTTTTGTTCCTCGTTTTTCTTCTCTGACTGATTTTGGTGAATCTTTGTATCCTTGTTTGCTGGATTAGCTTCTTCCTTATTCTCCTTTTCTTTGGGTACCTCTGCATTTTCTGCTATAGTGTCGTCTTCTTCTGCTTCTGATTCTTCATCATCTGAATCAGGGGGGGGGGAATTGCCATCCTTTCCTCTGCTTTCCTTTCTGCTTCTTTTTGTTGTTCACTTTTTTTGCTTCTGTGCATGTGCTTTGTAGATGTCCTGTCTGCCTGCAAAACCTGCATCTGAAAGCAGTGTTTTCGTAGTCAAGTGTTTGCACCCAATTTTGTTGTTTATAGATCAGTCTTATATTGTCTGGCAGCCCTTTGTTGAGATCTACTTCAACACAAATTCGGGCAAAGGTGTATAACCTTTCATCAATTCTCTCCAGATCTGTTTTGATATATTTCCCTATGCTGTTCCCAATTCCTTCCAAGACTTGTTCACTCCAGAAGTGGAGGGGAAGGTTGAATAATCGGACCCAAACCGGCACTTTGGTTACAGTCATGGTGTTTGGATCGAAATCTGGAAACCATGGGGTCATGAAGAGCCCCGATGTTCCCCAGAACCAAGGCCCATTTCTGATGATTGTTTCTCTGACTTCCGAGGATGCAAATCTGACTATGAAGAAACCCTTGGAGCATAGATGTATGTTACATTCCATGGTCCAAGTAGTGAAAATCCAATGGAAAAGATCCATTGGTTTCAGCCAGAAACTGTTAAAACGACAGATTAGGGCCTGCGATTCGTAGGAATTTACAAAAACATCCAGCCCTGTAGAGTCAAGGTTTAGGGCTGGGGTTTGCCCTAACTGATCTACGATATATGGCCTAGGAGTATACTTGCCTTGATCTGAAGAAGATCCTGGATCTTTATTGCCCTGGAGGATGTTTTTGTATGAGATCCCTCCTTTGGGTTGTTGCTGAGGTGTAGTCTTTTTCCCTGTCTCCCCTCCTGAGCTGCTTGTCTGACCCTGTGGGGGAGCTCCTCCCCTCAGTCTGAGATTCAAAACAATAGTTTCTCCTGGCCTAATCCCATAGCTTTCCATGGTTCTGTTGTCTTGGAGAGACCATCTACCATTTACTAGATGTTGG
>APFE031198371.1:90425-101448 GCA_000404065.3 Pinus taeda
AAGTTGATGAGGAGGAGGAAGACTTTGAAGAAATCCTGGTAGAGGAGGAGGACGTAGAGATGGAGGTGGAAACCCAAGGTGCAGACCCTCTGACTAGGCTGCCCACGTATGTTCCTCTGCGGAAGGGGAAAGCAAGGGTGCCCAAAGACCTAGATGAGAGAAAAATCTCTCTGCAAACTCTGCTGCTCCCTGACAACATTATTTTTGATGGAGTGCACTTGGGGTGAGTGCCTGTGCTGAAATTTGAAGACTTGGATCTCGCAGACCATGAGAAGTTCCCACATTTGGGAAATTGTAGCTAATGTGCCAAAAGAAAAACACACTACCCGGAGTCATCAAGTTGGAGCCACACCAGTGGCAAAGAGGTGTAGAAAAGGTAGTACTATTAAACCTACTCTGGGTGCCACATTACCATCGCACCCTAGTGACTATTTTCATTATCATGTAGTCACTCTTCCTGGTGCATGATGGGTGCTTGTGGCTGGAGGAGCCCATCCCTATCATAGACCACTTAATTCAGAGAATTACCTGGCTCCCTTGCAAAGGGGAGGACCCAATGAACATCTCAGAGGGTAAAAGTGATGATTTGGCCATTGTAGAGTAGATGAAGAAGAAGTTCAAGCTAGAGAAGAAGAAGAGAGGATACGTGATTTCTAGCATCAACAACATTGCGGTCAAAGTCATGATGCAGATATTGGTCTGAAAGGTTATGCGGAAGTGTCGTGCGAATGAGGTGCCTACACTAGTGGTTGCACTTGCCACAAAATGCACCGAAGGGTTCTAGTTTAACTGGGCAGACTACTTGTGTAGAGAATTCCTTGAGAACTGCCGCGAGGCGCAGGAGCAGGGGAAGACTTTTCATTATGCGTGGCTGCTATTGTCCATCGTGCTGGTGGCATGGGAATTTCCTGATGACAACCAATTCCCAATAATCGCACAGGATCTTATAGAGGCAGCGAAGTACGCTTCACTATGGGCAACAAGAGATGCATAGCGAATCAAAGACAACAAAATATTATGAGCCTTCATGGAGATGAACATCAGAATGGGGATTAACCGCAAGCCGCGGTTACTGCCCACTGTCTATAACAGTCTACAAAGCCTTGCAGAGTTTAAGGCAGACTTTCATCATGTATACATCAGGGTGCTCATGGACCCCACAAAGACTTGGCATGAGCTCCCTTATCTGATGATGAATGATGTCATCTTCGCCGTCCTTGATTCGTGGCCACTGGAGTGGCGCACTCCAACTAGCTCCATGGTGGAAGCAAAGAAGTCTGCCATGTAGATGCAAAAGGATGAGGCAAAACTTCTTATGGTGTAGTTGCCAGAAAAGCGAAGAAATGAAGCAGCAGCAACCAAGGCATAGGAGGCGTGCAACACTGCAAAGGCAGTGGAAGAGCAAAGAAGGCAGCAGAGAAGGAGTGCGAAGGATAGAAGTCGCCTTCACCCGAATAGGAAACAGATCTAGAGGAAGGTGGCATGGACCCGAAGATGGCATCCACACAGATGAAATGACAGTGCCCAAGAGAGCAGGTAGGGCCACGGAAGAATTCGAAGGCTTCAAAGACTTCTTTCAACCCGATCACACTCACTGAGGGGGATCTACTGATACTAGGGAGACGGTGAGGGATGTCACCATGGAGACCCTCCAGTAGTTTGCGGAGGAACACCAGATGGTGTTGGGGGCTCTCTAGAGGCTGGTACTATGTCAACTAGCCTCGCACTAGGCTCGATCGCAGCCGAGGAAATGTTGCTCTCCCGAATGACCAACACTACAGTGCTGCCAGAGTGAGCACTTGTGATAGAAAATGAGGCTGACAAGCTTATGGTCAGCGAGCTAAAGGGAGTCAGGATAAATATGGCTGCGCTCCCTTGGGAGACGCTCTATGTTTTATAGGATGGAGTTACTATAGAACTGCGTGCCCGAGAAGGTCGCGCACTCCAAGTAATGAGTGAGCAGCGCATTAACATCGAACAATTGAGCTTACAACGTGATGAGGTAGTGGCACAGAACTGAGAGCTAGTACTGGTGGTCGAGGAAGCCTACCAGATGGTCCCGGAGCTGGCCATCCAAGTAGAGCAACTAGCGGAGGCACGAATCTAGAAACTCACAGCAGGGGTGCATGAGGCAAAGGAAGAGATGGCCAAGGTTCAGCTGGAGCTGAACCTTCAGATTGTCGAATTGCAATTGAAGGCACAACCTTCAACTCTGCCATAGGTTAAGGAACAACATGCTAGCATGATTACAGTGGCAATAGTGAAGGTTAACAGTGCAGTGAAAGACTGCACAAGGTTGTTCGAGGAGCTGTTCGAGTTTCTTACCACTCTGCAAGATGACCCAAACATACAACGGTTAGAAACAGAGGTGCATGAGCTACAATAGAAATATGATGAAGTAAAAGGGACTGTGCAGACGGTTTCCCTTACGCAGAGGCTTGTGCAGATGCAACAGGCGAAAGTTCTCAGGGAGCAGGTGGATGCTGCTCGACATAAGGAAACATTTTTGAAGGCATGCTTACAATCATGGATTGATGAGGCGTACATCATTACCACCTCTTTTGAAGCAAAGCTCATGCAGATGCAAGGAACATAGGAATAGTTTCAAGGAAACAGTTCAGCTATAGCGGTCTCTGAACAACGTGTCGAGGAGGTGCAACAGATAGCCGCTCAACGCGTTGCTGATCTTGCAACAATCCAGGCAGAATTGGGAGGTATTCATGCAAAGATCTCCACACCGATAGAGCGACTCAAGGGCGAGTCACAATGTTTGTGTTGGGGGTGTTAGGGCCTAAATCTAGCTCAGGCTGAGAAAGGCAGGATCTAGGGTAACATCAAACCACTCTTAACCTGGTAGCTAGCCCTACCAGGTTGGGAGAGGGCTCTCTTCTTGTCAATCTCAGGAAAATATGATCAATAAAGCTTAAGATGACTGATTTAAAGACTAATTTTAGGCTAGGTATATTCTCAAATGAGTTTGATTGAATTTAATTTTGGTTTGTTGGCTCAAATGTGAAAGGTAGATTTGGGTCCGGGGAATGGACACAGTCTTGCAGATATTTCTGTGGGGCGAGGTAGGCAAATGGTTTATCACTTTGAAATAAGTGAGATGGAGAGTCTTGAGACTGGTGATAAATTGGAGAGGGCACAAAAGTCTTAAGGATCCTCTTCAAACTGCTAAAAACATAGAAAACTAAACAAACCCTAGGTAGAGCACTGCAAAATCAATGAATACTACCTTTATCCTTGATTCATTTAGTTCAGCTGAAAAGAGAGAGATAATGGCATACATAAACACATGTAAACTTGAATTACAGAAGGAAAAATAATACCAAATCAACTTGCCACAAGAATCCCACAAAATGCTGTAAACCCTGGTCTATTCCATTGCCAAACTGCAGAGATGAATGTACAAAGCTTTCACAAGAGTCCAACCTTTACCAATGACTAAAAAACTACTAGATGTAGGCAACAAAAAACTCATAATAGGATTTAGGGGTCGAATTAATGAGTTTAGGAGTTGTTTCAACAAGATCTAAACTAAGAACTAAAAAATAGGCAGTGGAATAGCTTGCCTCTAAAACCTAAGAAACTGATTCATTTAGTTTCAAACTACCTTTTCATGATGTATCTACCTCCATGAGTGAATTTTTATCATTTTTACATCAAATTCCATCAAGTTACATCAAATTACATCATGATTCCAACTATGAAAGAGAGAAAAGTCAAACTGAGAAAAAACTAGGCGAAAAAACAGAGTTTTTTGGCAAAAAAGTCAACTTTCCATCCTGTGCACCGCGCTACTGTCCCTATGCGTAGTGCCTTTTTGAATCTGCTTTTGGAGGCCTTTATGTGCACCAAATTTTCTCCACGTGGGCTTGTTGGAAAGGTCTATATGTCTACTTTCCATAACAGTGGAATTTCTGAATTTTGTGTCCATTTTCCCCTCCAAAAGTGAGTTATCCCAACACTGCTTCCTGTGTGGCCAAAAAGGGGTAGAAAGGGCATTTTTGAGGTGTTTTTGACCCTTTTGGAAGCTCAAAACTTAACAAACTTTCTTGGCCATTTGTGGGTATTCATATTTTTTCATGAGGAATCCAACAATACTGAGTTTTTCTTCAAAGGAGGTCCCTAGCAAAAGCACTTTCCAGGTGGTGCGGCACACCAAACAGAAAAACCTGTGTTTTGCTCCAAAAATTCAAAATTGACAAAAAGTGTGCCAAATTTCTTGAAATTTGGGCTGAGTGAACTGCATCAAGTACTATGTTGGGCCAAGGAAGCCTCAACCAAGATCTTGAGCTTATCTTGCTCTTTCTTCCTCCTCAAATTTTTCCTCAACTTGGCCTTTAAAGTCCTAATTCTTGCTTTGTGACTTTTGTTTCTTGCCAAATAATGAAAAGCCATGTGCCGAAACATGTCCTTCTCCTTGTTAGCCTTGTCCAACAACCTCTCCAAGTGCATGTTCATCTTCTCCAACCAAGACACCTTGTCATTCTCTATCTCTTGTTCAATGGAAGTCAAAGTGACATGGTCCTCTTCGTCATTTTGCTTCTTCAGTTTCAACATTTCTAGCTCCATTAGGCTTCGCTTATCCTCCAACTACTTGTTTTATTTCTTGTTTTTCATCTATATCATCCTCGTGCATCTTCTCTTTGCCTTTACTTTGTTGTTTATCATAGTCATATTCACTGTCTCTTTCCATTGTTTTCCCTTAGTTTTGAAAAATGTGATTATATATGAATGGTTTGTGGATAATAGTATGGAATAGGATGGAGGAATGGAATAGGTAGAGTGTGTAGGGTTTGGTGATGTGAGTAGGGCTTGTAGGGTTTGGGGATAGTAGGAATTAGGTATTAGGGTTTTTAGTTTTGGGGATAAGGGAATAGATGAATGTGAATGAAAGAGGGAAGGGGGAAATAAGATGAGTGAAACGTAGTGAAGGGGAATGTAACTGATGCAAGGGGAGCAAACAACAACAATGACAAATTTGAAACCCTAGATAGTTTTTTGAAGGTGACTGTGCAACAAACTAGGGTTTTCCTTTTCACCTATTTACACACCATGAATGATGATCAAAACTTTTGCAATGCCACTATGGAATGCTTCACTTACTTGTTGAATGAATATTGCACAAATTTGGAGCTTGGAAAAATGATTTGAGTGAAATTTGGGCTAAGTAGGCAGGTGTGCCGCACCTGTTCAAATTGCAGTGTAAAACCTGCACCAGGTGTGCCATGCTCAACAGGTGCGCCGTGCCAGTTGACAGGTGCGTAGCGCTTTTTGCAGGACACTATTGGAGGCCTTCCCGGTGTCCAAATCAGGCACGGGATAGCTCGTTGGAAATATTATTGAATCTAATTTCCAACAAAACTTTAATTTTGCAATTTGGAGTTAATTTTCTCTGTCAAAAGTCAAGTCTCCCAAGACTGGTCAAAATATGCAAAATGAGGCTGCCTAAAGGCAGAGTGTTGTTACAGTCAACTTTTGAAGGTCTTCCTCAACCCGAAATTCAGCTCATGGTAGCTCATTGGAAAGTGATTTGTGTCTAATTATCATTTAACTCATCAAGAAAGTAATTTGGCCAACCAAGCTTGGAGAAATTTTGATTTTCCCAAGGTCATTTCAGAGGTGCATCAATTCTCCTGAGGCAACTGTATTTTTGACATTTCTCTAAAACCATGACACCTGTGTAAAAATTGGAGGTTTTTCTTCCTTGGCCTATTTTGGAAAAAAAACTCTCTCATTTTTCCCAAATTCATATTTTATTGCTTATAAACATCATTGGAGTAAAACCTTTCCCAATGTGTGGAACAAGGGATTTGTCGAAATGAAGTGAAATGAAGGGGATAAGGGGCTTCTAAATTCTTGAGAAAATTTTGGGAAGTAGGGAGGGATGTTAGGAAGCAGGGGAAAGTGGAATTTCAAAGATTGAGTGAGGGGAAGGGGTCAAAAAGGGCAAAACAAAAGCCTAGCCTAGAAATTGTCAAATTATAGCAAGAAACTAGGGTTTGTGCGAAAATGAGGAATTTGAGGGATATCAGTGATGGGAAGTGTTTAATAAGGTACATTAAGGATAGGGGGAGGTGTATGAATATTAGGATACAAGTTTTGCTGATGATTTGACCATCCAAGAGAAATTACCTTCAAAACCCTAAGAGAGGGAAATGAACCTTACATAGGCATAACTGAAGCATGAACAAGGTGTAAAATGACCCATTGGAGCTTGACATGATGATGAAAACCCTCTGAATGATGGTACACCCAGCTGAATGGTGACATGGATCGACATTTGGACAAATTTGAAAGGAGTGAAAACAAACCCTAGACCTAATACCTAGTGACCAAATTTTGCTTGAAGACTCATTGAAATGACAAAATTTGACCTTGACACCTTAAAATCACTTTGTAACAGCATGTCTGATTACTGGAGGAAGGTTTCAAAGACTGACACTAACAGGGGGTGTTTTGGGTGTGGGATCCCCCAAGGGAATTTTTGGGGCTAAAATCCCAGATTTTGGTCAAAAGTTCTAACTCCAATGTAAAGACTCTACATTTTTTGGGCGCAGAGCACATAGCTTGTAAATGAGTCATAGGGTTGTCCACCCTTAATTTTGTAATGTAATGTCGGCTGTAGAGATCTACCCAGGGTCCGTGGACAATGAGATTGTATAAATAGAGCGAGGCTCTAAGTAGTTAAGACATTAATCAATCAATTGATGATCATGGAATAGAAGCATAAAAGAGTATTTGAAGTGTAAAGTCTAGTTTTGGGTCATAGAGTAGGAGAAGGCTCTATAGAGGAGTGCGCAGAGGCCTAGTAGTCTGCAACTGAGTGCGCAGACCCTTGTAGCTTAGTGCGCAGGGTGAGTCGAGTCTGTAACAGTTGGAGCATTAATAAAGAGAAGCTTCATATCAGTTCTATGTATTTATTTCCTGTTTTATGCATCTGTTACATTGAATATACATTGCACTTTTAATGCTTATATGATGCACGAATATGTATGAATGTGTTGAATAAGTGAATGTAGGATAAAATATTTGTTTATGTGAAGTTAACTAGGATATTTAAGAAGATAAGTAAGATACATGGTGTAATTTGGAAAATGATGCAAGACGCTGCCATAGCAGCACGAAAGAACCTCAGCCTCGGGTTAGGGCTGCAAAAGGTGATTATAACAGATCACAGAGGTATTGAAGGTTAGGACAGTGTGTGAAATGGACTTCGTGAAGATAGGCACAGTTGGAATAATTCGACACCTCATACATCTCAAGGGTGCGGAAACTTGGTTCTAGAATCCCCCCATACTGCTTTGGGTGAGTCTTCAATCTGCGCTCCGCGGGCTGATGCCAAAAGGGCCAGTAGTGTAGCGATTTGTTTGGCTAATTAAATCTGAACCTACATAGAGATGTATGATGTCGTATCATTGGAATCCAACTAAGAAGGAAATTGAAGGCTGGTTGGACAAAAGAATTCACTAGTGCGCGGCGCAGGAGAACAGGAACCCGTGACTGTCAAAAGAAAAGTGGTTAGACTAATACCTGTACACAGAGATCCATGAAATATTCTTCACATCTTTCCCTACTGAGTTGTACGAGTGCAGATAGCCAAGGAAGGTGGAAACTCAAAAATCATATTGTGTGGACCCCAGAGTTAGTATGAAGATTGGAAGCATCGAAGGATAAGATCGTGCGTTCCGTTGATCATTGGCTCGATCGAATTATAGGAGGATTCATTATTGAGTTTGTGGTTGACACCTTAGCTAGCTATATCAAGGCAGAGCGACGCTTTCTTAAAGGACTGCGAGGTAAGTACGTAATGTCTTTGAATACTTGGATTAAAATGCTATTGTGCGAAAAGAGGGTTATGTAATTACCTTGATGTTCGGGACTAATTAACTCCGTTCATGTGAGTGGCCCAATCAATTCCTAAGAGTGCGGGGTAGGGATTGCCGTCATAAACAATCTCTATCACTTCAAAGTCTGCTAGCGTGCTCGCTCCCTCAATGTCCATGATTATGCCCTGCAATCGCCCCATGGGTATTATTTTATGTTGGTTTGCCATTCGCAATTGAATAGGAAACCACTACAACATAGTTCTCCCCATTCTCTCCCATGTCTACTTTGGTAGAACATTCGCATCTGATCCTAAATCCAGGATAACTTGATCCATCTCATATTGTCCAATCTGCATAGTTATTCTCATTTCCCTTCCCGTTCTTGTCTTGTGTTTTCAGATCTTCCTGACTACGTGCGGTTCTCCTGGCGCGGTCCCAACACATCTATTAATGAGCTCCTGTAACTATTTTACAGCTTTACTGTTATGCAGTAACTTTGTACATGTTTCCAAGAATGTTGTGAGCATGGATTGGTCCATCTCTGGCTCTGTTCTATCTTTTCTTCCTGAAGTGGAGGCCTGAGCAAAGCTCTTCTTGGTTTCCATGAAGGTTTCCTGAGTGCACTCCAAATCAAACTCTGCTTCCTTTGCCGGAGCTTTGCAAACCCAATTACTATCCTCTGGTTGTATGCCTTTTTCATCTCCCATCGTAATTCAACTTCGGAGCACAATATTTATATTCGGATCTTCCTCGTGCGGCTCAGACCTCATCATTTGCTGGTTCTAAGTGGGGGAAGGCGGTAGCGCTCCTTTGTCGCGTATCCTAGCTATCAGTGTAGGACAATCTTGAGTCTCATGATCAAACAAGTTGCAATACAAACATGACGGGCACGTTGGATTTGTACAATCATGGGCATAATGTCCTTGCCCTCCGCAATTGTAGCATATCAATAGTCCACCACCTCTTCTAGGTCCTCCTCCGCCTTAGCCTCATCCATGCCCCTCAAATCCTATTCGCACCATTCCTACATTTTGATCAAGGGGATGCTTTTCGGCCTGAAATCTGTACATGGGATTTCTATCCATCATTAACTGATAGCTTCTACAAGTGCGCTCATCGTGTCCCACTGACCTACAAAAGTTGCAGAATAATTGTTGTGAATTTTGTGTATACTTTTGCAACAAATCGCAGTTGTCTGTGGCATGTTTCCCAACTATTTGACAAATCGCGCATGACAAATCAGGTGTCGCACTAGGTCATGCTTGTGCTTCTGGTCTTAAGGGCATCGGCCCTCCTCCTGCAAGGTAATTTGTGAAAACCAGGGAGTGGTCCTTTTCATGTCCTTGACCCCTGCATTTTACGCACCACACCTCTTCGTGCACTTTTGTTCAAGTTGTCCTATCCCGTTTCAGACTCTGCATCTCCAGGCATAAATTCTTCAGCTGTGCGTGGATCTACTGAACTCCCAAGTTGGGATCCTGCACCAGGATCTCATGCAACCTCATCGCGATCTCTAAGGCTTCTGCCTGATTCGTTAGCTTCTACTGTGATAACGCACTCCTTAGATGTGGCATTAGCGATGCTACAAACCATTTGCGATGGTGTCCATCTATCAAATTCATATTAGCTTCGTGAATCATGCATTTCAGTCTCTAATCTAGCTCCCAAGGAGCCTCACCTGGTAGCATCGTGATATCTTTGAATCCAATGATCGACTGTGCTTCAGACTTTGGCTTGCTAAATTCTCTATTTAAATCCACTTAGATATTCGTGATTCCTGCATTTGGATTATCATTGGAGTGGTTAATATACCATGTCAGCTTGTGTTCCTGCAGGGCACTAACCAGTGTCGCTTTCTTTATATTGTCATCTGTAACTCCTTGTGCTTCCCATACGGCTCTTACAACGAACCAAAATTGGTATGGATCCTCATTTCCCAATCCCTTGAACACATGAAACTTTATCGTGCTTGCCATATTGAATTGTGGTGGTGGCGGAGGTGGTATGGGTGAAGATGGAGGTGATGGCCGCGAAGCTGGTGACGTGTAGGTGGGGGTGGTATTTGCAGAATTCTTTGCCTTATCAAATGGATCGCACTTCGCGGTGAGACCTTCATGATCTCTTCGTCGTCCTCTCACGGAGGTGAAATCAAAGGGCTAGTTTCTAGTCCCTTATTTCAACAACAGTGCAAGAAGTAACATGACAAGTCCATTCAGAAGAAGTAGTTCCAACTAGGTGATTCGGTACTCCTTTACAGTTCCAGATTCAAACATTTTAAAGGAAAATTCCATACACGCTAGATGGGACCCTATGAGGTGGTCAAAGTGTTCGAAAATGGAGCAGTAGAAATCAAAACTATTGATGGATGGAATTCTGTGTTCCTAGTCAACGGGCATAGATTAAAGGTATATTTTCAGCCCCTTACTAAAGGAGATTTTATGCAGCAAGTCCAACAGCCATTTGAAAAGGAGTTGGTAGGTGGTAACACCAACCTATTGAAGAATTGATTCCTTCTTGTCCTTATTAAAACAGTAAAAATAAAAATAAAGAGAGAAAAAAATGACAAAAGTAAAAAGTATAAAAAGGAAAAAAATTCCTGTAATTATGAAAATCAGTTGACTAACATGATTGCAGAAGGATCAACCTAAAAACTAGCATGCTGGTAGGAAGATAAAAATTTTAATAAAAAGGGAATGTTACTTGATTTTTAGATATGCTGGATGTTGGCATTATGATACATATGTTGTACTTGATGGCAACCCACTCATCTCAGATGATAAATTATAGTGCAGAAAAGTTCATGGAATTTTATGCAGAGAAAAGTTTATTTCATGTGGAGAAAAGTTCACGGAATTTTATGCAAATAGGAGTTTATAAAAGTTTATTTCATGTGGAGAAAAGTTCATGTAATTTTATGTAGAGAAACGTTTATTTCATGTGGAGAAAAGTTCACGGAATTTTATGTAGAGAAAAGTTTATTTCATGTGGAGAAAAGTTCACACTCTTTCATGGTTGGTTCATGGTATTAGTCCGACAGTTTTTTTTTTGATCCTATGGTTTTGGTCTGTGGTATTGCATCCAAAAGTGTTGACCCCAAGTATTGGGTTCATGGTATTGTGTTATTATTGTTTTGGCCCGTGGTATTGGTCCATGATTTGAGGAAGAGCTTGCCTATATAAAGCAAAGGA
>APFE031198371.1:110453-125920 GCA_000404065.3 Pinus taeda
CCCTTCCAGGAGAGACTAGAAAACGAGAGAGAGTTGTAGCCCTCTGCAGGTTGCAGCCTGCGTACTGGTAAAGGACTACACCAGTACAAGACCATTGTAAAAGGAGTTTCTAATTTGAAAGAGATAGAGACATATTGCAGCAGGTGGTTTTCACCCACATTGGGCTTCCACCTTATATCTGGTGTTCTTTGATGTGACTGTCTGTTTTTCTTGCTCATTATTTTATGGTAATGATATGCAAAAATAATTCAAAGTGTAAACACAGAAGATTTGTTAAAAGAACTAGATAATACTGATTCACCCCCCCTCTCAGTATTATTTCCAACATTGGCTACCACCAGGAAGAAGCAGGTTCACGAAACTGAGCACTTACCCAAGTTTGGGGTAACTAGCATGGCCATTTTTATCCAAGTAAACACTTACTTCCCACTGTAGTTATTTCTTTTCCCACATGAGTGCAAGCATATTTCAAGGTAAAAATGTTGTCTTTCTTCTATTTCCCATTTCGAAATTTCCCACTAGTTTCTTTTCTTAATTCCCCAATGAATTACCTTCCTCTTTCTTCTGAGAAACTACCCTTGCCCGATTTCATAAAATCCCTCTTTTCCCTTGAATCTTTTCCCACATCCCATTTCATTTATCCCTCTTGGTGATATTGTTTTTGAAATCCCTGTTGTAATATTCCTTCCCATTCTAAAATTGTACCCCTTTCCCACTTCTTTATTCCCTCATAAATTGATTGCAGAATTTGGGCAGACATTCCAAAAGGCATGTTTGAGAAACACCAAAGGATGGCGAATAATTTTTTCTTGTATAATGAGGAATTGTTTTTTTTTAAGTTTAGCTACAGAAGTATGTGCTATCAAATTCTCTGTTTGGTAAAAGTCTTTGGTGCAAGCATAGCGCAGTGCGAGCAGGTTTAGTGCAGAAACACAACTGGCTGTGAAAGAAATCTACAAAGTGTTGGAGTGGTTTATCAAGGATATTTATGGGCTTGTAATTTCCTGTATATGTGTTGATCTATTATATCATTCATGTTTTAATTGATACTTTGTTTCATTATTTACTAACCTAGAAAAACAATTTTTTTTTTAAAGTGCAAGATGTATAAGGTTTGAAATCTAATCATTTTAATAAGTGTTGAAGTATGTCTGATTAAATTATGATGTTGACTATGGGATGGTACTATCGTCCAATAACCTGCATTCAACCTCCTTGAAATAATTCTGCATTATCTGACCATTATTAGCTTGCCCATAATCCAATCATTATAGTCGTTGTTCCATGGCTGCCTATATTGTCATTGCATCTAATCATTACAATTCACCCATAGCGGGCTTACATGAATCAACACTTGATATGGGTGGGGGGGCTGTTCCATCATAGCCAGGTGAGTGGGCCTAAAAAGATAGAGGGTGATGAATCTCCGGCATAAAACTCTCGGCAAATGTTGGGGTCACTCAGAAATTCCTTCGAGGGTGTGATCAGAGAGGGTGAAGTGTAGTTGGAAATGGCACCTGTGAGGAGTGAACCGCTGTCTTTGCAGGAGATTGAACAAACCATCAAGTCAAGGAATAGTCTTGCACTATTGCAAGAATATGGGTTTCTGCCATTCTTGCACAAGTTTGATGGGTTCGACATGGCGGTGGTACTGGAGTTCGCAAGGACGTTCAAAGAAGGCGGAGTCAGGGTCGGGTCCTTAAAGATAAAAATTATAGAGGAGTCTATTACACAAGCCACATGCTTGCCACTTACAGGGGAGTGCTAGTTTAAAAAGGAGTGGTTCACTAAGAAGCATTGGCATTGGTTCATGATTAACAAGAAAATTAAGGTCAATTGGAGGAAGGGACTTCCAGAGACTGCCATGGTCGGGAAGTGGCCAAACCTACTATTTATACTGAAGAAGTTTGTAACTGGGGAAGGACGCTATACATTGGCGTTTGTATATCACCTTCAATTGTTGCTGCATTTTGAGGCAGGAAAGTTGATTAATTTTCCTCACTTCTTGCTCAAAGTGGAAGTGCAAGTCAAGTTGCAACCAAGCTCTACCATCATGGGCTTATCATGATTCTGGTCAAGAAGAAGTTAGAAGAAAAGAGAGTAACGTGGGGAGCATTTCTGAAAGAATTTCAATCAAGGGGTGCAGAGGTGTCTGCTAGCATGAGTACAAGTAAGAAGAGAAAGGCAAAGACATTGTCTCCTACCAAGCAGCGAAGTAAAAATTCACCAATGCAAGCAAAGAAGAGGGCCATTGAAAACACTCCGCCTGCGGCAAAGAAGAGAAAGACCAGAACCTCAGTGAGGAGGAAGACTATCACCCAAGGGACGAACTAGTCGATTTCTCCGATCATAATCGACGAATCACCACAAGTTTCCCCCACAGTTCATAATCCCTCAGTGCTTGCAGATGCAATGGAAGACAATGTGGAAGATGAGGAGAATGCAGAAGACGACGTTTTGTTGTCAAAATTTTTCAATAGGTTAAGGAGAAGAAGGATGAAAACAAAGACTGGTGAAGTCCAAGCAGAGGAGGATGAAGGGGAATAGCATGCAGATGCCCTTGATAATTTCAGTGAACCAGACGTAGAGACCCTCAATGATTTCGAGGAGCAGGGTATTGAAGACCTTGCAGTTTTAGAAGGTCAAGGTATTGAAGACCTTGCGTGTTAGAAGGTCAGGGTATTGAAGACCCTACGGTGTTAGAAGGTCAGGGTATTGAAGGCCTTGTGATGCTATAAGGACAAGGTACTGAAGCCCCTACAGTTGTAGAAGAATGGGGAACCGAAACCCCTACTGATTTGGGAAGACAAGGTGCTGAATACCCTGAGAAACTGGAAGAACAAGGTGTTAAAAGCCCTGAGGAATTGAGTGCACAGGGTACTAAAACCCTTAGCACAGAGATTGGTGAGGGCATCAAAACCCTTAGTGATGATAAAACTCCGAGTATAGAAACCCTCGGCGACGTCATAAGGCAAACATTCGACAAACTTGACCTTGATGATGATGGGACTTGTTTTGAGTCTGTGGAAGAGAAAGCATTAACACCCGAAGATCTTAACACAACACCATCCACTCTCTTCCTCAACAGTAGAATAGTAGATCTAAAGCAACAATTCCATGACCTGGAGGCTTTGAACTAGGTCATGAAAGAGCAGATTTGGCAAAAGTAGAGCGAGGTGGCGTTACTTGTAGAAGTAAAGGCAGAAGCAGCAAGTAAATGTATGGAAGTATTGGGCTTCCAAATGCTATAAATGCCTCAAGAAGGTGACCAAGTAGCTACGAAAAGTCTGATTCAAGAAGCTGAAGATAGTGAAAGCAGGAATAAACATTGAAGTTTAAGATTGAGGAGCTGGCCATTCATTTTTGAGGATTTTTTGTAGAAGGTAAAACGTTGTGTGAGGACACACAACAACTTAGGGATGGGAGGATGTTGGTATCCCAAATTCCCCTATTTTCTACCCCATTTCCATAAATATCAACCTTTGTTTTACCTCAATAAAGACCCTTCTTTCCTGCACTAGTCCAAGATAGTTACCCATTCCTACACTTTCTCATATTTTACATTAATATTTATTACAATGCTTTATTAATCATTTTATATGGATTTCATGCCTATTTACATACCTCTTGTAACTCACGTTAATTTCCTAGAGTAATTGTGGAACTTATTATTAATTATGAATGAGTATGACTAGTGCAGGCAGATTGCTGCACCGCCATGAAGAATGTCCGAGATTTCCGAGAAGCCAAATATTCCACGAGGACAGGTCTCGATCATTGACTACACGTTTAGTTGTTGATGAACTGAAGAAGGATAACAGGTGGTGTGTAATCAGGGAATGTTTTCCAAAGTTAGGTTATGTCCAAGTGAAATAAATTTGCATTATAACCATTGACCGAGTTTGTAATTTCGGTTTCTAAGTCTATTCGGCCGAAAGGCCTAAATAAGAAATGTCTGTAATTAGTGAAAACGGCTAGGGCTAAAAGGATGTATAAGATATAGATCATAGGTAGGATTAGCTAGCGAAACATTGATTGTAATTTTGTTTTTATGTAATATGGTTATTGCCTCAGCTCTGGGGTTGGACTGCTCTGTTATGTATATTTTCCAAATCAAGTAACACAAGAGAACTGCCATGATTTGCATACACAACGTCTAATTTATCTTGGATGTATATTTGAAGTGCTGAGATTTTTCGTTCCTTAGAAGGGGAACGAGGTGGCTGGCTAGGGCCCAACCAACCCAGCTCATTTACCCCTCTCGCTTTTGTTAATCAGAAAGATGGTGTGGATATTTCTTTTTGCAGCTATGTGATGTTACAATTTTAATAGTTATTTTTCAAGTTCTTATTTAAATATCTATTGTAGATAAAGTGTGAAATAGATCCGTGGTTTGAGAGTAGCTGTGTTTACTTTGTTTATGAAATTCCTTTCTTGCTTCCTTTACTCTCAATCTCTGACTTAATTTGTTTTCGTTCGGATCATGCAAGGGACTCTTTCCTGCACTAGTGCATGTGTTTGCCTACACTTTGGTCTAGTCATTCGTTTTGCAGTAAACATTGAATCACTTACCTGCATATTATTTCCAGTTATTTTGCAAGTGAATGATTCAGTAACTTAGTAACTGTCTTCAACATTAAAAGTACATCTTTAGGGGATCTAGAAGTTGTTTCATAAAATTATCATGAACATGTTATACTTGCAAAGAACATAAGAATTTTGAATGGGTTACCAAAGTTAATTAACACATGCAAAACACATAGACTACTATTTGATTCCTTTGAATTGATTTTATTTCATGAAGTTTATTTCATTTGAAAGGTTTAATGAATTAAATCATCTTTCCTTTTCACAGATATTTTACTTCATAATTTCATTTACAGTTGCAATTCTTTTTCAACATCTTTCAGTCCGTTCGAAAGTAATTTGGGAACTGGCTAAAGGAAACTCTGCCTTGGTGCAAGAGCGGGTCTCTTGTCACAGAAACAGAGTGCTCTAAGCCCTAAGGCTTAGATAACCTTCACTAAGACATAAGTCTTTAGTAAGGAAGGTCAAACATACTTTTACACATAGATACTGTACCTGCACTAGTGCAAGTAGATTGCAACAGTGTAAGGACATGTTGTTTGTGTGGAAGGAAGATCAGGAGGAAGATAGAACTCTGTAAGGGCCCACTTGTCAGACTGTTAGCCATCCATCTAAAGATGAATATATCATTTCATTACAACATTTAATATAGTTTCCGTTGTGCGGAATTTCTTTACTATATTTACTTGCAAATTGTCTTTTACATTCTAGCACTAGAGTTGCTTTAGTGTCAATTTCCTTTCCGATTGTTTTATGTCTGATTCTGTAAAGCATTTCCTTTAAGAAGTAGGATTAGGAAAAGGAAAAGTTCATACCATTTCTAGCATTGACTGTTCTTCGTCTCTAAGTTTATGAAACCCTCAGGTTGACAATTAAATGTTGAGGAATTTACTCAAGTGTAATTCTTACACCCAACAACATAGTTGTTGTCATAAAATATGCACATAACTAGCATAATAGGAACATAAATACCATAAACATATCAGCCATCAAAATCCACATAAACATTAATAGATTTTCACATGGAAATCAAGGGAATGAATTTCTCATTAATGAATGCGATGAACTAAACATAGATGGGACTACCACGTTCAACCTGACCATAGAATGGATGAGCCAAATCTCTCTTAAACCATTCACCCCCATGCCATATTCCAAGCATGAATGTGGGACTCAAACCAAAAAAACTCAACCAGGGCATACTGAGGCTAAACCACCTCACCCTCATCAATAGAAACTAGGCTTTACTATATTCCATCCCAGATCACTAGGCCAACACAAAGAACACATCATAACAGGCTTTACCGTGATCTCCACCTGATCAGTAGGCCAAACAAGCATGGATGCCATCGGATTTCTCCACCTACACTGTGAGGAATTTTCTTGTCTCCTAGTCTCTCAAGCTTTACCACAATCCAAACCTGGATCACTAGGCCCTAAACTGAGACCCACTCTTCAGGCTTTACCACATATCCCAAACCTAGGATTTCTAGGCCCAACGGAGAGAAAACCACCTCTAGGCTTTATCGTATATCTTGCCATTCACCGCCAAGGATTCCTAGGCCATCTAAGGCAACATAAAATTTGGCTTTACTGCAACCCACAGTTTGGTTTAAGGGTTACTAGGCCATGTGTTCTATCATTTCGGAGATCCACCTCACTCAGCTTCGAATCCATCTCAACCATAAATGAGAACCCCATCACACCATGGCTATCCGAAAATGGAAAGGCTAGGCTAAAAACACTATCACAGCTAGAAAAACCCATGCCATGATAGAAAAGAACCACATGCAATACCATGCATGCTAGATCTAGAAAGAAAACTACACTTGCAAGTCGATACCTGAAATGAAGCCCGATGTAGCTGCTTGATCTTGCCTTTCCCTACTTGATCCTTGCTTCCTTTTACCTTCTTTTCCTTTCTTGCTCCAATGCCAAAGTGCTCCAAGGAACAACTCTAAGTATCCAAGAGTATAAGAGAGAGAGAATAATGAGAGTGCTCCAAAACTAAACTAACAAAAGGTTAGCAACTAATCCTCAGAAACCTTTTTATGAATGAGACCTCTATTTTCTTCATTTTCCATTATTTTCCTTCATTGTCCTCCTTACATGCAACCTATGACCTTTCACCTCCCTTTTCTCTTAATTTACATTATTTTCATAAATAATTGTGCCAAAAGTGCCATTTTTCCTTTCCAAAGCATTATCCACTGCCTTTTCCAATTTCCTTAGCCATAAAAAACCAAACTAACACCCCTAGGATGTATTTCCCAACATTCAACTTAGAATAAGTGTCCCATTCATTTGTGGTTATTATTTTAACTTTTATTACCTGGAATTTTCACGAGGGATGTTACAGATCCCTCTCCCTTCGGGGACAACGTCATCGGTGTTCAATCACACATATACCTCAGCAACCTGCTGAAAGAAGACATACTATTCATGGAGATTTATAACATAGCTCGATGCAGTATTTACAATGAAAGATTTTCTCAAGAGAAAAACACCATGATAACATGACAATATACCGCATAGTGGAGCTTTATAACACAACTCATTACATTATTTACAATGATCATCTTGCTAAGTGCCAACTCATATAACATGATAACATAACTACATGATAGCATAATAACATGACACCCATACCACATAGTGGAGCTTTATAACAAATCTCATTACAGTATTTACATCCATACACATTGGTACACATAGCAACATCATCAAAATATATATATATATATACCAAAACATATGCCAAATCATATACCAAAACATATACTAACATCATATCTAAGCATATATCAAAACATCATATAGCATATATCAACCACCATAAAGCATATACCGAACCACCATAAAGCATATACCAAGCCATCATAAAGCAAATACCAAACCACCATAAGCAAATGCCAAGCCACCATAAGAAAATACCCAACCACCTTGTCAAGTTGCTTTGCCTCAACCAGCAAACAAGGAAGGATACATGACCCACATCTGATCCACCAACTCCCATGTAGATTCATCGGGCCCAAAGTGCTTCCATTTCACTTTAACTTGCTCGATTACTTGGTTCTGGAGCCTAAGCACATTTTTTTGCAATATACACTAAGGCTCTAGCTAAAATTCTCCATCTGGTTCCACCTGCAATACTGACCAGTCAATCACATGATCAGGGAAAATTTTAAGGATGGAAGTTTATCTTTAAGTTTAGAAAGCTTAGTGAAACTTACTAGTCTATATTATCCAAATCTTAAAATGTTTGAGGATAATTTTGTAAACTTGTTTAGATTTCTAATTATTTTATATTAGATAATATATAATATTGGCGATTTTTAAGGTAAAATAATTTTATACTATAAAATTTGGGCGAATTCATTCTTAGAAAAATGAAAATTGGCAAATCGTTTTTTTAGAAAAACATGGAATATTAGCCCAGTTGTGAATATTAGCTCGTAAAAGTTTCCCTACACATGATCAACATCCTTAACATACTTCTTAAGAAAATATATATGGAAAACATCATGGACTTTCACTTTCAGAGGCAGTGCAAGTCGATAGGCTACTGGCCCAATCCTCTCAATGATACTGAAGTGTCCATAAAACCGTGGTGCCAACTTGGCACATGAGCCAATCCACAAGGAGCTCTTCTTTGGTTTGATGCACAAGTACACATGTTCCTCAACATGAAACTCCTTGGACAACCTGATCCTATCTACATAACTCTTCTACCTATACTGTGCTACCTTGAGATTCTTCTTGATCACTTGCATCTCATGTTCCATTTCTACCAACATATCTGATCGAATCAATACTCTGCTAACCAGATCAATCCAACTAATGGGAGTGTTGAAACTCCGGTCATATAATGCCTCAAAAGGACTCATCCTCAATGATTCCTAATAACCATTGTTGTAATGCATCACATACATCCTCAACATGTCCTCTAATATCATGTTGACCCTCTCTGTCTGTCCATTTGTTTGTGGATGATAAGTTGTGTCGAAGGCCAACTCTGTGCCCAAACCTACAAATAAATCCTTCCAAAACTTGGAAGTGAACTTCACATCCCTGTCTGACACAATATTCTTCAGAACACCATGTAATCTAACCACATCTCTGATGTACACCTGTGCCACCTCATTAGTTGAGAACGTAGACTTCACCTGAATGAAGTTTGTAGCCTTTATTAACCTGTCCACAATGACCATGATGGAATCATGTTGATTCACTGTCCTCAATAACCTTGTGATGAAATCCATGAAAATAACCTCCCATTTCCACTCTGGAATTGCAATTGGTTGTAGCAGTCCACCTGGAAGTTTACATTCTACCTTCACTTGCTGAAAATCAAAGCATCTAACCACAAACTCTGCTACATCCCTCTTCAAATTCAGCCAATAGTAATACCTCTTCATTGTTGTCAGTGTCTTCTGATAACTTGGGTGACCTGAATATGGTTTCACATGGAATTCTCTCAAGATCACCTTCTTGAGATCATTGTTATCTGGGACATATATCTTATCTCAGAACCTGACCAATCAATCTATTGTAAGATGATAGTTCATGCCCTGTACACCTACATCTGTACTTCTACCTATACCTGTGCTATCATCCTGTTGCAACTTGTGCACAATCTCCATATACTTGACATCTTGTTGTCATGCCTATAAGATCCTATCTTGTAAATCTGTCCCATAGGAGTTCATAGCTACCAAGTGATGTACATGTACTCGTCTACTGAAAGCATATTCCACCCTATTTTCCTTACCTTTTATGTACCTGATCTCTAAATCAAACTCGTTGATCATGGCCAACCATCTAGCCTGCCTAGAATTAAGATTCGGTTGGTCAAACAAATACCTCAACCCAATATGATCACTCATAAGAACAAATCTCCTGCCAATGAGATAGTGCCTCCAAACCTTTAGTGCATGTATAATCATTGCTAACTCAATATCATGTGTCGGGTATCTCTGCTCATGCTTGTTTAGTTTCTGGGACTCATAACATACTACCTATCTGTCATGCTTTAGGACTCCACCAAGCCCTCTCTTGCAAGCATTTGTGCATACCACAAACTCTTTGTCCCAATCTGCAATCCGTAGTATAGGTGCATGCATTAAAAACTTCTTAAGTTGCTCAAAGCTAGCTCCACACTCCTCAGTCCATTCGAACTTCTTACCTTTCCTTTGCAATGATGTAATGGAATAAGAAATCTATGGAAAGTTCCTGATGAACCTCCTATAATAGCCTGTGAGACCCATGAAAGATATCACCTCATCCACATTCTTAGGAGCCACCCACTATATGATGGCCCTAATCTTCTCTAGATCTACTACAATGCCCTCCTTGGAGACCACATGCTCCTAGTAGTGTACCTAAGTCTAAACGAAATTGCACTTGTTGAGCTTAACATACAACTGATGCTCTCTCAACAACCTCAATACTGCTGTTAAGATCTCGACGTTCTCTTCCTCATTTTTAGAATGTACCAGTATATCATCAATGAACACAATAACAAACTTATATAAATATGGACACAACACATTATTCATCAAACACATGAACATAGTTGGAGAATTATTTAAGCGAAATGGAAAGAAAACAAACTCATAATGCCCATACCTAGTCCTGAACACAGTCTTGTAAATTTCCTCCTCTTTGATCCATACCTGATGGTAGCTGGATCTCAAGTCAATCTTTGAGAACATTACTGCTCCCTTCAGTTGATCGAACAAGTCATCAATCCTCGACAAAGGATATATGTTCTTGATAGTCACTTTGTTCAACTACCTGTAATCAATGAATAATCTGAGGGTACCATATTTCTTTTTCATAAACAAGACTGATGTGCCCCAAGGTGATACACTTGGCCTAACATATCCCTTGTCCAACATTTCCTTTAGCTACAATTTTAACTCAACCAACTCAGGTGTGCTCATCTTGTAAAGTGCTTTCGATGCTGGAGCTACCCCTAGCACTAACTCAATAGAAAAGTCTACCTACCTTTGAGGTGGCAACTCTGTCATGTCCTTAGGAAATACATCCTGAAACTATTGCAATGCTGGGTATCTACTCAACACATTTGCATCCTCAACCTCCTTATCCTTATCACTAGAAATGTGTACTGCAAATAGCTTGCACCCTTTTCTGTGGCTACGCTTTGCTTGCATAACTGTCACCATCCTAACTGATGTGGCTTTCTTCTTACCTTGCAAGACTCTTGGTTCTCCATTGTCATCAACACTCTCAATATCTTTGTCATAGCAGTCAACCTTGTTTCTATGTAGATATAACCAGTCCATTCCCAACAACATATTGTATGATCCCAACGGTAACACATTCAAATTTGTTGTTGTAGGCATACCATTTAAATCAAATGTGCAAGCTCTTACCCAATGATGAACTCACTTTTTTGTACCTGTAGACAACTGCACTAACCAAGTCTTTGCATTCAATTCCTTATTCAAACCACACATATCCACCAAGTCGGGACTAACATAGTTATAATTAGATCAAAGATCAATCAAAATAGAAATAACTTGATCACAAATCTTACCGTCCATATCAATGATAGATGCCTGATGTTCTGCCTACCTGTTGTCCACTGCTACATAGATACACGAAATCTCAAACCAATGTCCCCAACAGTCTGCGCCTTCTGTGCATTGTATATCTAAGGTCTACCACCTTGATTTTATGGAATATATCTCTTAAGGTGTTCCTTGCCACATGTCCAACACTCCAACCGATGAGTACCAACACCTCTATGTTGCTGCTGCGACTCATGTCCCTATCCAGTTGCATTAAATCTCTTTTGTGGTGCCACATTCTCTTTCTCAACTACATGCAGAGGCCTTGTTCTCTCAGGCTACCATTTACCTTTAACTTTGTCCTTTCTCTTCCATCCATGCTTAGATTCATTCTTACACTTTGATTGTTCGTAGCAATGCTCGAGTTTCCAAATAGCTTCCTTAAGTGACCAAGGCTCATCATACTCAATTCGATCTCTAAATGTTAATGAAAAACCAATGACAAACCATTGAACTTTAGTCTTCTCATTAATAAGATATGGTGCATACCTCAATAGCTCGAGAAAATTGGTCGTGTACTCTTCATCTGTCATTGATCCCATCTTTAGCTCATATGATTCTTTTTACTTACTAACGTAGTACCTTTCTGACAAGTACTTCTTCCTTAAAATTCTCTTGAACTCCCACCAGCTCAAGTCATTTGTCCTGATGTCTCTAACCCGCTTAACATATTCCCACCAGATGTCTTCTTTACCTTTCAAGTTGAAGATAACTATTCTAGCCTTCATGTTATCTGTGTACTCATGCAACTCAAAGAATTTTTTCATTCCAAGTATCCAAGCCTTTGCATCTTCCATCTTCTTCATATCTCCATCAAAAGTAGGTGGTTTTTCTTTTTTAAACTCATTTGATAAGTATCCACTATCATTCCTCCTATAATGATGATAGCGACAAAAATCATGACGTCTATCAGAACTAGAACTATAATAATACTTGTACTCATCGCCCCTCCTTTTAGGAGTGTCCAAAAACCTGCCATAGGCTCCATTAGTTTTATCCTCATGTCCATGGCTGACCCGAAGTGGCCCTTGTCACTACAAGTCTGACAAAATTTGAAGAAGTATAGCATTCACCTCTTCCTACTTCTCTTGTGCCTGTATGATCCGATCATTATCCAACTTAAAACTCCTTATCTCTTCCTTCAAACTTCTCAATGTAACTACCAAATCTGAAGAGTTCCCAACACCATACTGCTCTTCAGATTCATAAGGAGAGTCATTGTAGTCAAAGATATTGCTAGCCATTTGATATTTCTTCCTACAATGCATAATATGTCAAATAAACCAAATCACAATAAACCAATGCACCTTAGTATAGCTCGGGGAGGATACCTTGTCTGCAAGATCACCAAATCAGCATGATACATGTATAACATAACCATAACAGCATATCTCCATACACAAGAAAATGTATCAACACATAAACATCACTCTAACTAGGGTCCAGTCATCAATGCAAGGCCATATCAACAATGCATGCTATGGCCTCATGCATTACAACAACCATTACTCTACTATACACATTGCCACATGCAACCAACAACATGCATAAGCAATGCCTAACCAACTGCACATACGCATAAACACATGTAGTTAAGCATAATCGACCAATCCTTGTAATCAACCTACAAGACTGATACATGTAATCAAAATAATCAAGGATGTAACCTAACATACAAGGATGTAAGTAGGTGACATAAAATCAACATGTAAGTGACATATAATCCATATGAAATCAATCACATACTTATGACAAATACGTTCTGAATGATCAACATCAAATTCTCCATGATAACCATACTACAACCCTAATCCATCATCAAGCAAATGCAAAAGTATATAAGTGTAAGAGACACACATGCACTGACGTGAAAGCATGACCAACACATTCAACCCATCTAGTCTCAGAGTCAAACCATGCTCTGATACCACTCTATAACACCATCCTCCCACATCCACCCAAGTAACCATGGCAACCAGGGTAAGCATGAGATGAGTGGCTACTATGATCAAATTAGACCTCCTAGGTGACCTTAAGGAAGTGGAATCAACTGAACATCACACACATTCATCCAACATTATCAACATAACCCTCAGGAGACAAGTCAACCACTCAAACAACATGTCCTTGGGTCCCAATGATGCTCTGGACCTCTGAGGCCATATTTTCTCTCATGCTATGGGAAGGGGAGCAACCAGAGACCTAAATTCACTCTCATAGGCATGCATTCTAGCAAATGTGGACCAAACTTGCCAATTCTATGCCAACAACCCCCGGATTTAAACCACTTTTTTAGGCCCAGAGCCCAAGACCCTGCCCAGAATGGAATGAAAGCTTGAAATCAATAAAATTACAAGGAAAAATGATGAAAAATAAATAAGCTCAACAAGACCTTAAGCAGACCCCTAATAGCCATGATAGGCATTTTGTCAAACATATCGTTGACATGTACTACAAGTGTAAAAAACATAATTAATTGTAGGGATCTCATACTTATCTGAGAATCGCTATGAACCATTGTTCCCTCATTCCATCCAATGCATTATCATCTATTAGGTCATAGATACATTATCCGTTCATTTACAAGTAAAATCATGTTGAGATCCATACATAGCTGTTGTCATTAAATATACATATAACCAGCATAATAGGAACAAAAATACCATAAACATATCAACCATCAAAATCCACATATACATCAATACATTTGCACATGGAAAACAAGGGGATGAATTTCTCATTAATGAATGTGATGAACCAACCGAAGATGGGACTACCATGTTCCACCCGACCATAGAATGGCTGAGCCAAATCTCTCTTCATCCATTCACCCTCGTGCCATATTCCAAGCATGAATGTGGGACTCAAACCAAAAGAACTCAACTATGGCATACCGAGCCTAAACCACCTCACCCTCATCAATAGAAGCTAGACTTTACTGTAATCCATCCCAGATCCGTAAGCCAATACAATGAACACATCATAACAAGCTTTACTGTGATCTTCACTCGATCACTAGGCCAAACAAGCATGTATGTCACTGGATTTCTCCACCTACACCGTGAGGAATTTTCCTATCTCCTAGTCTCTCAGGCTTTACCTCAATCCAAACCCAAATCACTAGGCCCTAAACTGAGACCCACTCTCTAGGCTTTATCGCATATCCCAAACTCAATATTACTAGGCCCAAGGGAGAGAAAACCACCTCTAGGATTTACCTTATATACTTCCATTCACCAACAAGGATTCCTAGGCCATCCGAGGCAACACAAAATATGGCTTTACTGCAACCCACAGTCTAGTTCAGGGGTTACTGGGTCATGTGTTCTATCATTTCAAAGATCCACCTCACTTAGCTTCAAATACATCCGACAATCCATCTAAACCAAACATGAGAATCCCATCGCACTGTGTCTCTCTAGAAATGGAAAGGCTAGGCTGAAAACACTATCAAACTTGGAAAATCCCATGCCATGATAGAAAGGAACCACATGCAATACCATGCATGCCAGATCTAGCAAGGAAAATACACATGAAAGTTGATTCCTGCATTGAATCTCGTTGTAGCTACTTGATCCCGCCTTTCCCTTCTTGATCCTTTCTTCCTCTTGCCTTCTTTTCCTTTCTTACTCCAATGCCAAAGTGCTCAAAGAAAAAACTCTAAGTATCCAAGAGTATGAGAGAGAGAGAATAATGAGATTTCTCCAAAACTAAACTGATAAAAGGTTACCAATTGATCCTCAGAAGCCTTTTTATGAATGAGACCCCTATTTTATTCATTTTCCCTTATTTTCCTTCATTTTCCTCCTCACATGCAACCTATGACCCTTCACCTCCCTTTTATCCTAATTTCCATTATTTTCATAAATAATTGTGCCAAAAATGCCACTTTTCCTTTCCAAACCCTTTGCCAATTTCCTTAGCCATAAACAACCAAATGAACAACCCCCTAGGATGTCTTCCCAACCATTCGGCTTGGAATAAGTATCCCATTCTTCTTGGGTTATTTCTTTTAAATTTTATTACATGGAATTTTCACCAGGGTTGTTACATCTAGCAACCCTTTTCTCTAAGAGAGGTCTTCTTATAAGGTTGGAGTCGCAGGAACACTTGGTTACCTACTTGAAATGACCACTCATAATGATTTTGGTCGGCATGTTTCTTCATTCTATTCTGAGCTTGATTGTTGGGTCCCTATAATACTAGTGATTACCCCATTACTATTGTAGTTATACCCCTTATTAATATTGTTGTGCCCCTATTGTCCCCATTTTGTTATTATTG
>APFE031198371.1:145590-164863 GCA_000404065.3 Pinus taeda
GAAAGCAAAACTAATCCATGGCCTACAAATCGAATTACAAACTAGCTAACTAATGGCTAAAACAAAATGACTAACTACTAGCTATAAAATAGCTATCAAATGGCTGCCTACTAGCTAACCAAAATGAGACCCCAAGCCTTCTTATTTATACAATTTGAGGACCCAACAGTCCTCCTAAAAGTTAGGGGCTCGGCTGCCCAAGACTTGTAGTTAACAGCAGTCCAAATTGACTTGCTTGGCTTCCTTTGACTTGTAGTTAACAGCAGTCCAACTTGACTTGCTTGGCTGCCCTTGTGCTCATTGATTTGGTGGCCTTTGAACTCCGAGATGATGGTGGAGAATTCGAGGTAAGGACCCATAAATGAGGGGGACACCTTCCTACAAATCCTCTAGCTTGTTCTCCCACGAATTTGGCTGCCAAGTGCTCATTAAGACCTTCAATTTTGTCTCCAAGTTGACCAACAAGGCTACAAAAAGCACCCATTAGACTTGTTGGCATAATGACTAACCAAATTCACTCTATTAACATAAAAATAATAAAAAACATGCAATAAACAAATGAGAATGGTGGACTAAGCCAAATTAGGAAGTTGAATGAGCCCAAATAATTGTACATTTTTGGGGCTCATCACCTTCTCCAAAAGCATAGCCTCAAAGCAGGTATTGTACATACACTAGCCCCTATAAAATTTTGAGCTTACTTAAGAGTAGTACAGTTGGAAGGAGGCAAAGCTCAAGAGTCTAATGATGTGGGTCACTTGAAGCTGCGTCGAGAAAATTTTGGGACCACATGCATTAGAGGAAATTTTAGCCTAAAATTGCCCATGAAATTTTAATGTACATAATATGTAAACAAATCAAAATCCTTTAAATTTAAAAATAGGTACATGTAAATATTTTGGAGGGAAAATAAAAATAAAAAATAAAATAATATAAAATAAAATAAACTACTTTTTTTAATTGTATTTTTAGCTTATCTCCTTATAGGTTTACTCAAATGTCAAGTGTAGACACTCGTTGGATGCAAAATTAAATTCCACATCCAATGAGTACCCATTATGTATACTTTTTAGAATCCCAACATTGATAAAAATTGAAGATACATTAAAAATGCATGTTAAACACACTTTTTTAATGTATCTTCAAATTTTATCAATGTGTGTCTTCTAAAAAATATGCATAATGGATACTCATTGGATGCGAAATTTAACTTCGCATCCAACAAGTGCCTACACTTGAAATTTGAGTAAACCTATAAGGAGATAAGCTAAAAATACATTAAAAAAAAAAACCCACTTTTAGGTTGAAATTTCCTCTAGTGAAAATTAGGGGCTTACAGGTGAATCGTACAACTGCGATCAACTCATCATCTTGAATATTATGGGATCAGTCTCTTATAAGCGTCCCATGATGGCCCCAAAGTTTTTTTTTATTTACTCCAAAATGATTTTTACTGCCAATTGATAAATATTGTAGTGGTTGAAATCTAGAATGCTTGATATTGCCAAATATCTTACGAAAATTGGCCCTCAACTGTAGTAACCAAAACCCCAAAGTCATGGCACTACAAAATGTGTTGCGACAATTTGAATTAGACTATGGCAACCAAAACCTGTGACAATATGAATTGGACTATGGTGACAAAAACCATCACTGCACAAAGAGTTTGATCTATGTTATAAAAACTCCACCTGCTAAATTTGGTATGTACTGCAGCGGTAGAACCCAACTGTTTGATATGATCTATATAGTTATGGGTGAACCCTAACTGTTGGATCTGATATGGATGAAAAGGTAGGGGACAATCTTTAGATATCTAAGAGAAATATGGTCACAAAGGAGTGTCAAGTGCTACAGATCATGATATACACAAGGGTTTATTAATAGTACTTGACCTAATATTTCAGAGCACTAACTGAGGAGGATAGACCATACCCTTATCCATATTTCTCTACTACGCTATTGTATGTGCAGGTAATCTCCCCAAGTTCTATTGCCAATGTACTATAGCAGAAAGATGACCAACGACTTATCTAAGGATAGGTTTAAGGCCGGTCAATCTAATACCCAACAATCGTTGATTAATCCAGGTGGTGAATAGTGATATTGCACCAAAGAATAAATTTCATCCCATCATCAATTGGTCAATCACGAAAATCGATAGCTAAAATTGAAAGATAACCCCAAAATGATCTAGTAAACTGAAACCAATGACTAAGAGCTCAATTAGAGGGAATAATAAATTAATCCAACTTTGATCGGCCACCCTAAATTATTTATTCGTTCATAAATAATTTATTCTATAACTTATATTAAACATTGATAAATAATTTATTCTATAACTTACATTAACCTAGGGGGGCTTTCAATATACCCAAGGGAACGTGGAAGTGCAGTCTGTGCACAGCTATGTCTAATGTACTACTACTCGAAGGGGTACCCATAGGGGTTACAAGAGAGTCTAACAAGTGTGACTACCTATTATAGTTCTTGCATGCATGCCTCCCCAAATCCATTGATTTATGCACTCAATGACAGATCCCATGGTTTAAGGATGTCAGGACACGTCTCTAGCCTAAACAAAACTATGCGAAAATTGGAGGTACAACTGGCTCTGGAAAGTGATATAATCCCATTTGTTATGCACTTGGCCTACGAGAATAACATAATGCCAGAAATATGAAACAATATTTCCATAAAGATAGAAATATCACATGAATTGAGACAAGCTGCAAAGGTATTTTATTATTCATAAGCAAATTACAATGTTCACTTGACTCTTTGAGGAAGAAACCTCCAACAAAGTAGAGCTCAATTACAATAAGACTCTATGATTCTTCCCTTGCTATCTAATACTATTTATAGCTTTATGACATCCAAAACCCTAACTATTAGTGGTCCCTTGCATAATACGGGTTAACCACTTTATTTATTAACTATGGCCAATTTATTACTAATTGCGGTCCCTTCCCTATAATGTGAGTCATCTGCTTACAATTATTTTTAATGTGGATAACCATTTATGGGATTTATTTACTTAACTAACTAACTATGACTTTGACTAGGCCCCTTGGGCTTATTACATAAATAAAGGGGTTAGGGTTGGACTCTAACATTTTTTATTTTTTCCTTCTAAAATTTGATGATGTAATCTAATATTATTTTATTGCTTCCACTATTATTTTAAAATATTCCTAAGGAGGCCCATTCTAGACCTCAAAATTCTCTAATGAATGCAACTAGAAAAAAAAAATTTAAGCACCACGATACTAGTGGAGGACAACAATAACAAAGTCCAGTAGAAACAATGACTTGTACCAGCCAAAGGATAGGTTAGGCATAGAATTTGAAGAGACGAGAAGACTAAAAATAAATATGTTTCAAAAGAAAAAATTTGCAGAAAGAAGGAATAAATAGGTCCACATCAACAAGACTACAAGGTGTAATCATCATAATTTTATAATAAGAAAAGATATGCAACAGTTTGTGGATAACGAAGGTAGAAAGGTTTAGGCAAAGGTTGATGAGGTGGTAGATGAAATGTGGGTGTTGATGAGGGACACATCTAGAATAAGATACATCATACAGAGGAGGATATTTAGTAACAAGGAGCAGTTAACAGAAGAAATTTGCATCAACAAGGAAAATGGGCAACAACAACTTAAAGTTTGGAAACCTAGAAGAAGAAAGGAAATCACAACATAGTAGCAACAACATGACAAAGAAAATGATTGGATACAATATAAGGTCTAGGATCCAGGATGATTTTTCATCAACACATGGTCAGGAGACCATGAAATTTTTCCACCTTGGTAGTATGGTGTAGGAGCATCTTACCTCCAAGTCAAAATTCCTTTCGACTAGATTGGGGGTTCAAAATTATTCATTCAATTGTATGTTTTCATGAAAAAATATATACAAGTGATAAATATTGTAAATAGGAGAAATTTCGAGAATATATGAAGGATTTGGAGAGATTAGAGGGTTGGTTAGATATTTTAGGCAAATATGGACCTAAAGAATCCAGAGATAATTGTTTAGTTGAGGAAATTGTGGATCTGAACCAAAATCTAGTTCAAAATCCCTTATATAATTATGTAGCCAAAAAGAATGTGGGGTGTGATAAAAAGAAGAAGAAGCATGGGATAAAGGTGTGCGAGAGTCAAGATAAGTAGGAAATTAAGACTAGGAAAAGGAGGCCACATAAATGTATTATCAAACATAAACTAGGTTGTACATATTTTTGTATGATTTAATCAAAGTATCATTTTGTTTAACTAGTTTGTTTTCCTTGTATTGGGTACAATTATTGCTTTTTTTATTGAAAGAGTATTCTTCTATTAATATTAAACCTAATTTCTGCAAGTGTTTAATAAACCTAGTCAAAGCTTAGTTGGAAGGAATTTGGCGAAAGGAAGAGGCTCAAGGGAGTTAGATCCATGGATTAATGAACCTTGGCAGAGGAATAGAGTAATTTTACATACAATCCTATGATCCGAACCTTTGGAAATCACATGTTGTATTGAAAATTCATGTGTAGGAATTGTAGGAAGTGCATAGTAGAGAAATTGTTCATAGGAAAAGAAAAACTCAAAATACAAAGCCTAGAATTTTGTGGCCTTCGCAGTTCCCACATGACTGTTTTCAAATAATAAAATTGGAAATCGTGATGGGAGATTGGAAAGTTTTCTATATATTTATTATTTATTGAGTGGAATCCCTCTTATAGAGTTTTTGTAAGGATCATATAGTCTACAAGGCAAATTGCAATTGATAGCTTTGTCTAATTGTTGTGAGGTTCATCAACTGTGAATATAGTGGTTGATGCAATGGTCGCATCTTTCCTTGTGATGGATGCGATGGACCTTTACAAACATCAATACCAAAATTGTAATTCACATTCAGTCACAAATTGTGTGTTGTAGCATCCCTACAAGGGAAATATACAAATAGATTGGCCTCTGTACAAAGTTTCAAAAGTCTTGTAATCGATATTGGACATGATTTAATGTAGTGAACTGAGTCCAAGAAAAGTATGGTAGAGGTAAGAACTGGATCCATCACATTGATAAGAGGTGAGGAGAATTGGTGATTGGTTTTGGCCATGAATCAATCCATTGAATCATTGCAACACTACCAAGAATATTTGTGACACCAAAACAAAATTAAGGAATGAATGTGAAGGATTGCTTCCCTAGAAAATCAATTGCATCACGATCACCAGAAGGAGGAATTTGATGTGAATATCGAATGGGAAATTTGGGAGGAGAGATTGACTAATAGTCACATTGGTTCACGATGGAAAAATATCAGCTCTATGCTTTAATACATAAGACAGATTGAGGGAGTGCCAAGTGTTAAGAGAAGGAAACTTGGGAGATACAAGTAGGTCAATCACTGATAAGCGATTTAGGCTTGCACCAAAAAATCATTGTTATGTATCTTTAGGTAAGAACCTATGAAAAACATTGACATGCATCTTTGGGTAGGCATCATTCCTCAATATTCAAACTTATGTTCTATTTTACCACGTGTTCCAAACCTCAACACACAATTAGTTGTCTATAACAACATAATGAAATGAGATCAAATAATTGATATCATTATTAAATCCAAGCATTACCGTCAATTGAACCCAAATTTAATTTCACAACAAGTGGTGAGATTTCAAACTCAAGGAAATAGATTGACAACATGCCCACTTGATAATTGGTTTGATATGGCACACTTTGGACCTTTCCATACATAGCTCTTACGTATTTCATAGGGTCATAGTGGGATATCTCCCCCACATATGATACAATCAATTCAATGAATTCATCATTGTGCAATGAGGAAGGAGGTGTGAGATAATATAGACACTCTACAAAGATATAATTTTTGCTTGACTTTAGATTTGATGGAGCCCCCCTAGTTAATTTGTAACCATGTAACTCTTTCAGCTCTGGGATATCTCTATTTTTGTTCCTTTTACAACCCTATGATCAAAATTGCCCCTCCTAGGACAATGTGGGGTTCCCTTCCTATAGTTGTTTCCATGGAAAACCATGAAGTATTAGAGATGCACTCAATTTTGTGCCACCACAAGGAGATTATAAAGGACATGTAGGATCTAATTTCGTAATTAGATGTAAAAAATGCCACCTTGGAAACATAGTTGGATGGTTCAATGGACATTATTATCAAGTAGAGAGATGTTTTTTTTTTTTAAGCAAGTAGAGAAATTTATATTTACGAAAATGATTTACATAAAGTACAATTTGATGTGAGTAGTAGAAGTTTGTGTTAAAACAAAGGGATGTTTGAAAAAAACTAATATCTATCTAAAAACATTAATGAGGGACCTTCTACCTTTAATAGGGAAACCAAATGATCCCTTGGATGAAACATGAGAGAATTTGAGATATTTTAAATCATATTCATTGCAAAACTGTTGGTCTCTAGATCAAATGGAAAAGTTGAGGTAACTTTGCAAATAAAGAAATAAAAAGGCATGAAAAGACTAATGGAGTATTTGGTCATGTTAATTGCTTGGTGTTGGGGTGTCTTGAGGCTAAGACTACTTGGATTTGGATGTTTCTCCTACTTTGGCATGCCCAAGTAGGTGAAAGGATCATCATATCCTTCTAGCATCTAGAGAGGACACTCCCATTCTATTACATAACCATATGAGATAGCACTGCAATGAGAGGATTCTCCTTTAGTAGCTTGGGCATAGTTGCTTAGGAACATAAGCTCACTGTCAATTTTTGGCTCAGGATTCTTGTTGGATGGAGAGCTACCATCTTTTATATAGCCTTTATCCTTTTCCTGCACCATTGGAAGGTCAGGACTAGGAGGAATGACCCACTGGACAGAAGAATCAATTGCATTAGAGCTCTCCACTGATATTGTATACTTTGGTATGGGAGGGAGGTTGATTTCAATGGTCCTTGAAAGGCTACACAATGATATCCAAGTGTTATTGAGGTTAGTTCTAACCTCCACCATTTGACTAATGGCTCCAACCTTGGCATTTTCCATAGTACAAAGGTGGCATGCAAGCATATTTATTACAACCCATTTCCCATCTCCTAAATGATGATGTTCCTCTGCTTCCATTGCTACAACTAGAAAATAAATGTGTGTCAGGATATCATGATCAAAGATCTCCTCTTCTTTGCCATGTTAAGGAGTAAGGGGAGGTCAACTGCACCCTCTGCGTCCTCATCGAGCTCTACCTCGTTCACACACCATATCATATTTCTTGGAACACTTGGTGGAAAGGTGTCTTGTGATTCTTTGCACAAGAGCATTTTTCCTTCGTCTCAACTAAAAACCTATATGAGGAGATTGAGGAGGGAATGCATGTATAGGAGAATAATTCAGAGCAGGAGATGGAGAAAGAGCTTAAGCTAGAGGGAATTTTTTAGATGGTTTGGAGTAATTTCTACTGACCTCCATCGATGGTGATCCTTATTACATGACTTCCATTCAGATAATTTCTTAATTGTTGGCTTGAGGCCTAACACGTGGTCTATGGCAGGATCTAGTGATCAATGCAACCACATTAACACTTGAATTTTAGGGGTTGAGGCCTTGATTGGAAATGTGATTATAATTAGATACCCATGACACTATAGAGAGAGAGGCTATAGTTAGATCCTCGCACTAGGTTTTATCTTCCACTCCTTTATTTTCCAAGAAATCAGCTAGGGATTTTGCTTTATGCCCAACAATAAATATAGAGATAAAATTTGAAGAAGAATACTCAGGTTTCATGAAGCAAAGACATGCACACACGCGAATATGGTGAAGCAAAATAGCATACAGTCTCTGCACCATGGTATTCTAAATACCAGGGGTCTTTACCATGGTATTAGCCATAGTAATTAGCGCAACAATGAAGATTTGATCCCGTCAAAGAATACCATCGGCATAACTATGAAATTTGCCTAAGGTATTGGATAAGGCCCAAGCTATATAAGGAGATGGAGATCAAAGTGCTAAGTGTGCATGATTTGGTTTATTGATGAATTGTTTGATATGAAATAAGTGTGCACCTAGGAGTATGATGATAGATCAGTTCTTATAAATCTAAAATAACTAAACATTGAATAATTTTCTTATGGGTTGATAGATTTGTGATGGTGATGTGTTGTAGCGACTACAACCACCCTCCAAAATTTTTCCTTAGCTTCATTTTGGAGCCTCCCTACCAACCATCCTAGTAGCATGTCTTGCATTGTCAAGTACATAGGCTTCATTGGTTTTTCAATAGCTTTCAACCCTGTGCATGATAGTTTTCTTTAATCCCCTCAAAAGCTACCACTTGGACTTGGGCTAGTTGTTGGCTCAGCAACTTCCTCAAAAAATTGCACAACTTTGGAGGGGAACCAGCCTTCCCTCCAGAAATTGTGCAAATTTGTTGGCCAGCCTACTGGGCTAAAAAATTACGCAATATAGTCAGACAGTCTTCCTAGGGAAAATTGTGCAATCTAGCCCAACACTGCAACTCAGCCCAAAAATTGCGAAAATAAATTGGGCAGACTGTTAAGCTCCAAAATTGCATAGATCAGTCAAACAGGCTTCCTTAGAAAAACTGTGCAATCTTGCTAGTAGTGCATCTCAGGCCAGAAATTGCACAATTCTAGGCAGTAGTCACATGCTCCTCCCAGAAATTGCGCAATCCCTCTAGGACAACCATCCTAGCTCCTCCCATAAATTGTGCAATTCTGGGCAGCAGTCACCTGCTCCTCCTGAAAATTGCACAATCCCTCTGGGACAGCTAGCCCAGTTCCTCTCAAAAAGTGTACAAATCCCTCTCTCAGCCAAGCAGGCTGTTGCATGTACCTTCAGGTTGACCAGTTCCCTCCGGGATAGAGAAAAATTGCTTTGCATGCATGTCCTACTTTTCCTGAAATAGAAAATGGCAGCATGAAAAGGGAATCCCTAGATCTAGGGATCTATTTTTAACAACTGGAGGTTACATGCAAAGCTCATTTTAGAAGCCTCTCATCACATGTCACTTTTTCCTATATTTGTGGCATGCGTGTCATAACCTCGATCTTATCAAGACTCATGAACCAGGTGTTGTAGAGCTCATCCCTCACATCAACCTTATAACTCTGACATCCCAAATTACAATCAAGTAGTCTTCGACACTTGTAGCTTAGCTGTTTCAAGGTAAGTCTACTTTTCATGTCATGCGCTTCCTTTCTGTCTCTTTTTGTGTTTCAATTTGTGTAAGTGTTGTCTGCTTGATTTCAATGAGTGCTTGTTATCGTTTCAATGTATGTTAGCTTGTAGAAGCATCGTTTGAGTTTTTGTTCGCATCCCACTATTGTCGGATGCATGACATTGTTTTTGCACCGATGGTCACCGTTGTGGCAACTCGCTTCACACACATGCATGCTTTCCCATTTCTAAATCCTACACTTGTTGTTTACAAGCATGATCATTCACTCTTATTTACACTTAGTTTCACCATGCATTCAAACTTCTCATGTTTTCAGTTGCCCATCAGTGGGTCTAGGCTGCCATAGCCTGGACCTTGCCTTGCCCAACTAGCATTATGCATTTCTAGAAGTGAAGGCTCTGTCTTCTCTCCAGAAACTCTGCAATGTAGTTTGTTGGTTTTCATGTCACTGCTGACTGAAATTGCGCATTCCATAGTTTAAGTCCTCGGCAGGCAGGATGGACTATGCATTGCATAGCTCAAGTATTCAATCAGCATCCCGACAACCCAGATTGTGCCTTATCCAGTTTTGGCAGTTAGTCTCCCAACCTCCCAGTGAAAATTGCGCAATCTTCACAGACAGTCACACAGGTATGTTGCATGTCAGACCTCTAGTTTGTTTTGGTTTTTGACTGACATATTGCTTGTCATGAGTGTTACTATGTCTCTAGGTGTCATAGGTTTTCATCTAACTCTCTGCAGTAGCATAGGTACAATGGCTTCTAGGAGAACAGAGTCGAAGGCACCGTTCAGAGCACAACTGGGGATGCAGTTGATCAAGTGTTTATGAACTTGCCTATATATGAAGACATAAATTTGTCCATGGAAAAGGATATCAAGACAAAATGGTAGCAACATCACAGCAAGAAGCACCATTAGCAGTAGCATAAGGTAGCACACCTACATGTGACAAATGTAAGAGGAAGGTTGTTGACAACACATAGGCAGAACAAAGTTGCAAGCTCAAGTAGATCCACTTGTGATGAAAGAAGATTTAGAGGTTGAGACTATGAGGTGACATCACAACAAGAGGATCACGCGAAGGCAGAGAGAGAAACAGATAAGGAGTTTCATTTTATGAAGCAACAAATCAAGGAAGAACAGGAGATGCATGGACAAGAGAAGGAGTTACAGCAAGAATAGGCACAACAAGAGACGCAACATGCACAGACTAATGAAACTGCACCCATACAGGTTATGGACCCATCCAATAGCTGGCATGGAGTAGACAGGGTGAGCAATGTTGTCGATCACATGCAAGGGTATTCAGGAGCATGGATTTCATTTTGTGCATGCATGCGATCCCACCCATTTGGCACACTCATGAAAGCGAAGACAAGGAGCAAGTCTAATTGAATTTGAACATGTATTTCCACAATTTGATGTGCATGGTCACCAGCACACACTTGGAGATCAACAAAGACACTATGCATCAATATGTTACTGCTTTAGCTGCACTCAATATGGTGATGCACATATTATCAGACGAGTTGGATAGAGGAGCCATATTAGTGTACCCGGATGCAACGGAAGCAAGAGTTCACTTTCAACAAGATGTCACCACTGAGCACATAGGACACCATCATGGATAACCAAGCTTGGCATCAATTCACCACTGTCGATCATCACAAGTATTTCAAAGAGTTGGTCTCACCACAACTGTCTGAGTGTTAGTGATATCTTGCATGGCTTGCTCAAGCATATTTTGTCTCACATGGGTACATGTGCATATTGTATGCAATATCTTGTCAAGTGGAAGTTCAAGTGTCGATAGTTGAATGTAACAGTCATAAAGTAGTTGAAGAGTCATGAGGGTAGGTGAACAGTCACAAAGGGGAATGTCAAGGGTTACCCCACCCTTTGCTATATATAGTACCTCATAAATCATTGTAAAGGCTTTTGGTCAGCCAAGCTTCTGATAGGAGTATCTTAGAGAAAGCTTGGAGAGTATTGTAACGAGCCTTGGATTCTCCACAATGCAGAGCTAGTATATCTCTTTAGAGGAGCAGGTGGCAGTGACTGTAACATTTCACTATCACGACTAGTGGTTGGTCATGGTTGTATTGTATGATTGGAGATTTCACTTCTTAATATAACAAAGCCAACATGTTTCATGCATATGTTGTTATTGTATTTCAGCTATCTTGTTTACTCTAATGATGTATGTATCTATTTTCTTACACATGCATGCATGGAATCTTTCTGTATAAGTATGTATGAATCTTACTAAGATGTGTTGTTGGTTTAACCATGACTTTGGATTGTTAGCTTACTTCATTTCCAGTTTGTGATGCATCTTTTCTCGTGTGTTCCATTCTTAGCTGCATGCTTTCACAAGTTTCCAAGGGGCACACTCACCTCACTTTCCGTGTGTTAGAATTATTCATACACCTTCCTTGGCTTACTGTGCATGTCACACCCTTGCTACCAAAAGGGACATCTTACTTGCCTTTATGCGCAACCGAGATTAAGGCAATACCATACGACCCACTGTTGGGACTCCTACACCAAATGGTCTAAGGTCTAGTTGGGACTTCATACTGAGGAGATCCCGCCTGACATGTTGGTGGGTCCAACACCATCAACATCATGTTATGATGTGTGTATTTTTCAGGTTGTGCATCGAAGGTATTATTCAGTATTTATAGATCTATATGCAATTTTTCTTTAGAAAGTTCACGTACATAAGTGGATCGACTTTCTAGTAGTCGCGTATCGATTTTGTAGTATGTACAAATATGTATGTGGTTATGATTCTTGAAAGGAACGTACATACACAAAAGTGTCATATAAAGGTTGCATACATATGCTAATTTTTTGTTGTATATGATGACTGATCAGTCTTGTTGTGTTTATTGTTGTATGTTGATGAAGTCTTCCATGATAATCTATGTTTGATCGTGTTGATTGAGGTTGAACTGATTATGTTATGAAATGTTGAAAAGTAATAATGTTGCTACGAGATTATATTTATTTGGTTCAGATATATGTGATAGGGTCAATATGTGCTTCAATGATTAATTTCAATACTGCAGTGATTCAATTCCAAGTTTTAGTTTTTTGAGATCTGTATGCGGTTAGCTAAAGAATAATAGTGTATATATGCAGGTATGTCTCATAATAATAGAGAATATATCAGACATAAGGTTGGCTAGGATTTGCAGTGACAAGATCTAGTTTCTATGATGAACAGTAGGTGTTGTAACATTCTCATGAAGAGTATACAACGAATTGAAATGATATAGCTACTTTGGTTGTTTGAGATTCAATATTTAGTTTCTTCAATGATTTGGTGATTAATTTGGTTCAGTGATTTGATACAATGTTGATTTCAGTATCGTTGTATGATATTTGGAATGGATCCAATTTGAAATATTCTAAAAATGTATCCACAAAGAACAAAAGATAAGGGAGTTGTATCTCCCTTCTAGTAGAAGCTAGAAAACAAGAGAAGGTTGTATCCTTCTGCAAGAGGGTGGTTGTGTACTGGTATGAGTTTGCACCAGTACAAGTATTATAAGAAATTTCTCTTTATAATAAAAAAAGAAGAAAGAGATGACACCAACAATGATTTTTCCCACATTGGGTTTCCACCTAGAAATAATGTTGTTCATGTGTTCCTTGTGTGTGATGAATTATTATGTTCTTACTGTACATGATTACTATTTATTTAATGTTTAATGAAGTACTAATATACTGATTCAAGTTAAATAGATGATGAATTAATTGAAATAGTTAATGAAGTGCATATGCACTCTTTGTATCCATCACAGTCATGTAAATATGCTGGTTTTCTTCATAGCAGTCACATGCAAAAATATGAATAAGAAAAGAAAATTTTAAGTATTTTTAAATTATTGATTCACCCCCCTCTCAGTATTTTTCTAACAGTTGGTACCATAGCAGGTCCTTCAGAAGAAAATTGATCACTTGAAGGAATATTCATCAATATGAGAAACCAAGAAGGATCATCATCTATTAGGCCACCATTGTTCATGAATCCAATCTGGTTTTCTGGAAAGTTAGAACTAGAGCTTATCTACAGACACTAGAGAAAATCTTTGGGGAATCATTGAATGAGGCTATCAATATCCATCCTCTATTCCCACAGATGAAGTAGAAAAGAAAAAATATGAGACCAATGGAAAAGTTGTCAATGCTTTGTTATGAAGCTTAGAAGAATCAAAATTTGTCAAATTCATGCAGCTGAATACTGCAAAGGTGATATGAGACAAGATCATCTAAATTTATGAAGGTGACACCAAGGTAAAAAGTGTCAAACTTCAAAATCTTAGAATTCAATATGAAACTCTCAAAATGCATAGTGATGAAAGTATTATAGGTTTCTTTCTTAGGGTAGATGAGATCATGAATTCTATGATAAATCTTGGTGATGAAATAAAAGAATCATCACTGGTTGGGAAAATATTAAGATATCTAACCCCAAAATTTGATTTGAAGGCCTCTACCATTGAACAAATGCAGGATTTGAAGAATCTTACTACTGAACAACTTCATGGGATTTTAACAACGTATGAAATGAGAAAAGGGGGTCACTCATATATCATAGAAGCTGCATTCAAAGCTACTTCTAAAGGAAAGGAAAACTAATAGCTCAAGGAATACATTTATGTATCAGATCAAGAAGAGGCAAATTTCGTAAAGAAACTCCAAGTAGGTACTGGCAGATTTAGAGGTAAGATTCCTTTCAAATGGTTTTCTTGTGGAAGAGTTGGTCATTATTCTGCTAAATGCCCTTATAGAGAAAATCATGAGAAAGGAAAGGATTCTACAAAAATGAAGGTTAGGAGAAGTTTCAAAAACAAGAGAAGCTTCTACACACGCGAAGATAGTGATGGTATTTCAAATGGAGAAGAAGGTGAGTCTGATCAAGAATATCAACTACTTATGGCATTTGAAGATAAATGAATTAATGAATCTGATAATGTTTTTATGGATGCCCGAGAAGAAAAGGATAATGTCATAGGAGAAATAACTCAACTTAAAATTTGTTTAGAAGAAGCTAAATTACAAGAAGATGCTTTGAAGAAACAAATCCTAGAAAAGGAGAGGCATAATGAAAAGTTAGAAGTAGAAGTTGTAATTCTAAGGAAGGAACTTGAAAAATAAAAAAGTATAAATCAAAGTAAAGGATCAAATACCTTAGAAGAAATAATCAAAGTACAACTCTCTCCTCTTATAAAAAAAAAGTCTTAGATACAATGGAGAATCATCAAAGACTGTAAAATCTTCTGAAATAGGTACAGGAAGCTATCTCAATGCAATAAAATGAAGCAATTAGAAAAATTCCAACTCTCAGCAAAAATGAGTAAGGGATCAAATGTTTTTCAGGAGAATCACTCTTATCAAAATCAAAGGGAAGGCTACACATGAAGGTACCACACTCCCAAAAACTTTTACTTTCATGGTCAATGCTTCACTTGTCATAATTTTGGTCATAACGCTGCTCAATGTGTTTCTTATAAAACTATCATGACTAGAGAAGAAAGAAAACAAAAGAATGAGACTGGGTTGAACAAGTACTCTTACAATACCTTCTCACCTATTCAAGGTGAATTTAAATGTTCCTTTTGCAATAAATTTGGGTATAAGAAAACTGAATGCAAAAGAAAAATATGATCTACTCTTCATAATGTACAAAAAGCAACAACATCTAAGGTATGGAAAAAGAAAACCATAAAATTTGAGAATTGTGGTTTAGCTTTATATGTAGGAGATCAAGAAAATTTGTGGTGCATTGATAGTAGATGTTAAAAACACATGACAATTGATAAAGAAAATTTTATGTCCTTTTTTGAAATAAAGAAAGAAACAATTGTAACATTTGGAAATAATTCACCCGCTACTATGAAAGGAAAAGGAATTGTTTTGCTAAAAGAAAAATTTTAAGTTGGAAATGTTTTGTTTGTTGATGTATTAAAACATAACTTATTGAGTGTCAGTTAGATGTGTGATTAAGGGCATGGGGTGATTTTCATATCAAAGAATTGTGTGGTTCGAAATCAAGATACAGGTAAAATCATAATAAAGGGAACGAGAAATATAGGTAATTTCTATGTCTTGGAAGGAAATTTAGAAAATTTCTTATTGAGAAAATCAAAAGAAAGTTGGATCTAGCATAGAAGATTGGGAGACATAAGCTTTAGTCAACTACAGAAGTCAAACAGAATGGGAGAAGTTTGCGACTTGCCTAACATATCTCTACCATAAAGTACCATATGCAAATCATGTCAATTCGGGAAAGAAAACCAGGGTGCAATTTAATGCCAAAGAAGGTACTTCAAGTAAGCCACTCGAGCTTATTCATACTGATTTATGTGTTCCTATGAGAAATAAGTCTCCTCGGGGGGACAAAACTTCATACTATTCATTGATTATTTTACTGCTATGTGTTGGATTGGCTTATTAAAACATAAAGATGAACCATTTGATAATTTCAAGTATTCAATAGTAGAGAATGAGTTAGATTTTAAAATCAAATGTCTTAGATCTGATAGAGAAGGAGAATTTATATCAAATGATTTTTTCAACTTTTGTGAACAACATGGTATCAAGAGGTAGTTTTCTATAGCTAAAACTCCTCAACCAAACAAAGTGGCAGAAAGAATGAACATAACAATCCAACAAATGGCATGTGACATGCTTGATGAGTATGGAACACCTCATACCTTCTGGGGGGAAGCAACAAATACAACAATAAATATCCTCAACAATTCTCATATTCGGATAAATAGTGACAAAATGCCTCCTGAACTATGGTTTGGTAAACCTCCAACTATCAATCATTTTATAGTTTTTGGAAGAAAAAGTTACATAAAGAATAATGATGATAAACTTGGAAAGCTTGAAGCTAGAGTGGATGAAAGAATTCTCCTTGGATACTCCTCTAGAAGAAAAGGATATAAATGCTATAATAAACAACTTCAAAATATTGTTGAATGCATTGACATTGTGATTGATGAAGCATCCACAGGTACCAAAAGGGTGAAGAAATTCTCACTGTAGATCACCTGATAATGCAATATACTAAAGCAAAATACTTGATCTACTTCTACAAACAAACTTGCAGAAGCTTAATCGATTTTGACCAAGATCAAATAGAACACATATAACAGAGAATAAGAAATCATACACATGAAACATAGAAGAATACTCTGGGGAAAGCCTCAGCTAAAAACCCCGATCTTTGTATTATCATACAAGTGGAAATATCTCAAGATTACACAAAGCTTTAGCTCACAAGCTATCCAACTCTCAGTACAATCCCTCACTACTACTCATAGACAGTCATAGGCTTCTCACAAACCTTCTCCTCTGCCCTCCAAGCCTCCTATTTCCTTGCGCAGTTTCTCCTGGGTCCTCAAGCTGCCACCTATGTGTAATTACCTCACACACTTCTCACTAACCTCTGAAATAACTACGCAATCCTGAAGGAGATGATTCCTTCTGCATGGATGAGTTTCTTATATAGGAAAATTCCTTCAACTGATAGTACATTGTCCCTTCCTCTGATCTCAATTGGGTCTCTGACTGAACTGACATGCATGAGTTATTTATGAGAGAATATTCAGTTATCTGAAGTACACTAGTTACATGCATGCATGCATTAACTAACTGAACTCACAATCAGTTCCACAAACTATTGGAACTAATCTAACTGGACTTAACTCAATTAACTGAGCTAACTAATTACAATTCAAAGAACAACTCATCCTGATCTCCTTAATTAATGGATAACTTCCTCAATCAAAAGGATAAGTGTTGCATGTCTTCACATAGACTTAATGTTTGATTTTCTCTAACTAATTAACTCAAGATGAATTAATTAATTATTTTTCAAACAGCTGCTGAGACCAAATTCGAATTTTAATTCTCAAATTTAGTTCAGGGATTAACTAAAATTGGAATGTATCCTGAAATGCAATTTATAGCAATTCTATTTTTAGCAATTCTATTTTATCATTCCTTGTTGCTATTTCCAACACTGGTACTTGAAATGTTATTTATAGCAATGCTATTTATAGCATTTCTTGTTGCTATTTTCAACATTCCCTCTCAATAAGAAAGGCATTCAACTCGAACCCGATCTTGAATCTTTGGAATTTTCTGCATGCAACACTTCTCCCTAGTGTTGTTACTCTAGCAACTCTAGAAACAAAAAAATATCCAACTTGAATCAGAATTATGCCTCTGTCATCAAAGTCTCTAACTGCTATTGCCTCTGTCAATTGAAAAACTCTGCACCTCTATGCTCTTCAGTATCTAACTACTCTAGCCTCTATCACTTTGATCTCTGATTGCATCAATCACACTAATTCCTCTAGCTACATCCGTGCTGCTGCTGGTCTTGTCTCCCAACACTGTATCCGCACTGCACCTCCTCTCATCATGTTGCATCATGCTGCCCACTACTGCATTGCAACTCAATTATTGATAAGTAAGTAACTGACCTCCCTGTTGGGCTAGAAACATCCTCTGATGTTGAAGCTTCCTCTGCCGCTCCATCCGCATCTGTCTCTACCCAGTCAACCAGTTCTGCTACTCCTCGTCGGGCCCCCCATAGCAAGGTCTAATCAAATAGGCTGGGTACCTCAAGGATCCTACCCCTATTTCATCCTTCTTGGGACTATCACTCCACATCGCCCCACCTCCCACTTGGAGGTAAGGATGCATGTGATCCCTCTACCCACATGGCTCAAAATTTTCCCCTACCGGAGGTCTCTACATGAGTGGATACCTCCACTTTGTCTCCTCTCGAATTCTCTAATTGTGGCTGCTCCACAACCTCCTGAGGCTGCTTCACCAATTGTGGCTCCTCCACAATTGTCTGAGACTTCTTCTAGCATTGCATGTTGAGAGGTAATGTACTCTCCCTCTCAACCACCAAGTCTCCAACATTTTCCTTGCTCCTCAATGCTTTGCATGCATCTTGAACCTAAAGAGCATACAGGTTCTTGACTCATGAACCAATCTACTTAACCTATCTTGTGGTGATGTGTCTAAGGAAAACCTTTCCCTTACTGAAGACTACATCATAGCCTTTGTCTTCCAGCATCGCGATCGATACCAAGTTCTTCTTCAGTCTTGGCACATACTTCACATCTGTCAAGGTAATGCGAGCTCCATGCTTACTCTGAAAAGAAACCATGCCCACACCTGAAACACTATAATTTTCATCTTTACCTATCGTTATGAGTATCTTGAGGTCTTTCTCCTCCAAGGTACTAAACAGACTCTTATCGCCAGTCATGTGGAATGAGGCTCCACTGTCAAGAAACCAACCACAACCCATCATCGATGAAACCACACATGCAATGAGGGTAAAATCTAATTATAACTAAGAGGCCAATGCCTCACCTTCAGATCCTTCCTTGGATCCCTTCTTGGATTTCTTCAATGGACAATTAGTTGCATAATGGCCCACCTCATGACAATTAAAGAATCGCACTTTAGATTTGTCAATCTTCTTCCCTCCATGAGAAGAACTCGATTTGGGATGAGAATCCTTCTCCTTCCCTTTCTTTTCCTTACTCGCTAAGGCACAATTTTCTTCATCCTCCTTGGATGAAGGACCATCTCTGGTGCTTCTCCTGATCTCCTCCTACATCAGATCTGACCACAGTCTTTCCCAATCTGGCAATTTCTCTCTTCCATTCACTGAGACCTGGTAGCTATGCAAACTCTTAGGAAGACCAAGGGGAGCAAGACTCACCATGTCATCATCGGCAGTCATGATTCCTACACTTCCAAGCTCATCCCTGCAGGTGGTGAGCTTGTATCGTGTCACGCTTTTCACACTTGATTTTCCAAAGCTTGTCCTCTATCGCCAACTTCATTTGATCATTGTTGTTCTGATATAGATCCTCCAATGTCTTCCACATTGAAAATGGTGTCTGCTTCCCATGGAGACTCGAGACAATGTGGTCTCGAACTCCCTCCAGAAGAATCCTCCTCGCTCTAGCCACACATTTCTTCCATTCCACTAATTCTTGGGCATTAGCTGCTGCTGGCTTGGGGACTTCTTGATAATTGAAG
>APFE031198371.1:176011-199204 GCA_000404065.3 Pinus taeda
AAAAAAAAAAAAAACATTGTATTTTTTTTTGGATTTTTAGCATAAATAATGCATGACAAGTACTCACATCACATACCAACCCAAAAAAGAGATAAAACATCACACTCTTATGTAATATATGTATAAGTGTGACATAGTCCAATAGGTCATGCTAAAGTGTCCCCACAACTAGGGACAAGACAAGGGTTTCGATACATGAACACATGGAAGGTGAGGGGACCATATGGCTTGTCAATGAGGATCCATGCAAAAGGAAGTCAAAATTCCCAATCCAAAAAGGTTGAACATGCCAGGGACATTCTAACATAGTCATGCTCTCAAAATTAACCTAAGGACATAAAGAAGGATCAAGACATAATGGAGGTACAAGACTATTGTCAACAAGTGGTGAGGGAAATTTGTTGGCAAGTTTGGTAATAGAATCCCAAGACTTGACTCGATCCATTGGTGGCACTTCCAAGGAGGGTCGAGGAGATTCCTCCTACACCGATTCAAGATTTATGTTACTGGTCTTTGCTTGTTCCAAATCGGGGAGACTAGAGGCAAAAATAGGCATAACCTACCTAATATTATCAATGGATAGATCCATGACCTCAAAGTTGATGAGTTGAGGATGTTCGTCATCAAGGGAGTCATGGCGAAGAGACATAGAGAGAACCCATGTGGGAAAAGAAACTTGTTCATATTCCATATTGGGATGGAGTTTCTGACCAACATCAGGAGGTATTGACAGGACTACCAAAGAGGCAATCTCTTTCATAACATGTGGCGGAGAATGCTCACTAGCTTGATCAACTTCCATAGGATCAGGTGACACTACCCAAGGATCAGGAGGTCTATGGGGTCCACAGGTGTCAGAAGAGATCATATTCATAGTTTCTTTCGAAGAGGATGATAAATGAATGTCGGGCAGTGGTAATTAAGGAAAGAAGCCAATAAGAGATGAGATTTTAAACAAGCCTACACCAACACTTTTATACTAGCTAGCGTTATCTCCCACAAGTGGGACTGAATTCCTCGTAGTATAAATTTGGGTTGATGGCACACAATAGTCAAGCTGGTCAATGGTAATAATCTTGCTTTCATGAGGAAAGAAAAGGACATAGAATACAAACGAGATGATTGTAGTCATGGCATAGAACCGACTATGGCCAAGGAGCAGGTTATAATCTAAAGGAGCGTCAATGACCTCAACATCGTCATAGACAATTTTCCTCCCTAACTCAATGGAAAACTTGGGAAGAACCCTCTTAGGAAAAAATTTGTGTCCATCAATGGCTTGAAGAATAGTATTGGATGTGGCGAGCATTGGAGTGCCAAGATCCTTCTAGCATGATGCTGACATGACACAAGTGGAAGATCCTTCATCCACCAAGGTGCAAAGAATATACTTATGGAAGACACGCACGATAATATGAAAGGTGATATGGTGGGAAATTCAAGGAGAAGCCTTATCAACATTAAATTTAATGAGGCTTGAGTCAAATATATCTAATCCACCAATCACAAACAACAAGGCCTTGCACTGGTAAGGACAAATTTGCAAAACCTCTATGGTAGACATGGCACGAGGAGCCTAGGCAAGATATTCAACAATATTGTAGTGTTGAGTGGCCCATGTAGAAGGATTGTGTGTTTTCTTATGAATGACACCCTTAGGTTGGAAATATATAATTTCCACAAGCTTATCCAACGTGAGAGGTCCAGTGGAAGGAGTTGGAGCAAGTGAGTCCTTAGGAGAAGAACTCGACTCAGGAACATCATAGGACTTAGCTCACATGGTCACATTCACATTTTATTTGCACATAAAGATGGATGAACTATGGGTAGGATAAGAAAATGGGCCCTCGTTTCCCCCTTGTGGATGTGGAGGAGGATGGGAAACCATTTTTTGTTGGGGTTGTGTAGGAAATGGATGAGTTAAAACAACAAGTTGTTGGGTAAATTGTGGTGGCACAAGGAGCCTATGAAATTCATCCATCCGAGGGAATTTGTGAGTAAGTTGTTCATCTTGAAAAATTTTACAAGGGAATTTAATCTTTCAATGACACTCACTAGTTCCCTCTCCTTGATTCTGAGGGTGGGTTTGGAGTTCCTGAGAAGTTGGGTTCTCTTGTTTATTCTTCTTGTTTTTCTTACCACCAGACTATTGGTTGTTCTTTGGTTGAGTGCACTTCACCGCAATAATGTCGATGGACTGCTGAGGAGATGGTGCTTTATCAAATCCAGATACACTTGTTGGGGCTTGAGATGTAATGATAAATTTCCCAATCTGGGCAGCAAGTTGGCTCATAGAATCAGAAACAGACCCAATCATGCCATCAACATGTGGTCTAGGAGTAGGTTTAGGAGAGTTAATAGAAGGCCTATGAGGCATTAGGAAACACTTCATATAGCATACCTGATTGTGAATAGATAATATACAACTGTTGGGAAACTAAAATGGCTTTCTCTTCGGTAACGACTCGAAACATGGACATATCCTTGGAAATCTAGGGTAGGAGAGAGAAAATGAACCATTTACATAAGATTTCATCAGTTAAATTGGTTCTCACTAACCTCTTGCAACAATGACACTCATGAATGTGATTATAAATTAACATGGCATCATCTTGTTTGAAGTTTGAAAAGAGATCAGAGTCGATATCAAACGGGTAAGCAAATCGAAGCGTGTCAAGAAGGTTTGATCTAAGGAGGCAAAGTCACTATAGGATGCCATATCTAACTCGACATACCACTTTGTGGCATCCCCAGTTAACGTACATTGGAACAAGAGAAGTTTAATAGAATCATCCAACAAATAATTAGAGGAACACCATAAGTGATAGGTGGTAATGTGGCTGGATGGATTCTCCCAAGGATTCCCTTCAAACTTGGGAATATCATATGGCAATTGGGCTGGCATAGATGGCCACTAGGGTTCATGTTGGATGGGGTCATTAGTCAACCTTTTCAAATTAAATACATCAAGAGAGGATAAGAATGGATTGTGGAGTTGGCTAAATGGATCATAGGTAGGCAAAGGTTGTGATCAACCTTACGGTCCCCCCAATAAGGAGTAGAATGACTCACTTGCTAGTGAAGGAAAGGGTTCACCCCGACATAAGACTTATGCGGGCCAAAATGACTAGTAAAAAGATGCTACCCACTGCGGTATGTTCCCCCAGAGAGAAAAGGACCCCAAATAGCATGACTGCTCATGGGGTTGTACCTAAGAGTAAAATAAGGACCACTCTGTACAGTAGGACCGACGTAAGGAGGATAACCTATGTGGGTGATGGTACTGGTAGCAGGGTTCCTCTTAGGTAAACTAGCCCCCAAGAAAGGTGTTTGCAGGTGGCATCCCTCAAAAGAGTGAGCTATACCAACATTTTGACATATTACATGCAAGATTTCCCCTGGACTAGGAACAACTAGTGATTCCCCCATGGATTTCCCTATGTAACTATACCTAACTAAGGGAAAATAATAATGGATTGGGCAAAGGAAGGAGGAACGAATCCTGACCCTACTGGATGACTAGTATTAACACCCATGATCAGCAGAGAAGATGGAGTGGGCATAAACACGTGAGGGAAATTCATAGGAGCTATAGAGGAAACAGGTGGAATTCCCAAGAAGAAGTGAGGGGCGTGGATGGAGGAGTGGGTGAAGCCACGCTAAGTGGTGGAAAAGTGGACATGGAAGCTGACACTTCCAATGTAGAAGGTAGAGAAAACTTGAATTCCACCATAGGATAAACAATAGACAATGGTAACAAGGTATAAGAAGGTGTAGAACCGTCAGAGTTCAGCTACAATAACTCAAGGCCTAATCGATCGATCAAAGGTGGATTGGAAGGAGAAGTAAAATTGTCAACCATAGTTTCAATAGAAAGAGATCACCACCAGAGGGACCAAGTATAGAATCCACAACTGTGGTTGAGTCAGGGTCTTGAGTAATAACAGGAACTCTACGTGTAGGGTATATAGTCCATCGCGTTTAGGAGGCAAAGCAAGAATACGATGAGAGTGTCAGAGACTATGTTCAGTCAGGGTGAAAAATTATAATTTAATATAGCTATGTTAGTCCAAACACCCTAAGACCAAGACTATCGACTCAGACCAAACAACACACACTAGAAACATCCTAAAAGATAGCCGCATGCAAACCAAGTACAAAGTAGTTAGTGGTGGGATAGTTATACTAGAAACCTACTTCCTATCCCTTTTAGCTACGAACTCGATGCAAGTGACCTTATTAGGTGTGAGGAACCCTCCAAGAGGACAGAGAGACTATGATTAATATCTGCCCCAAGTACGGAGAAGATGACGTGAACCCTGCACCTATGTATGAGCCCAAAAATATAGGCCACTATGGTCACCATCAACAATAAATCGACCTGGGGGGATAGTCACAAGAAAAATTCTCACGCAAGGGTAGGACACTTAACTTAGAGATCCAGGAATGAAACCCCCTTGAGAGTTTCCTCCCAAGTGGTCCACAAGTGCTACAACAAATGCTAATAACATTGTTTGTATGCGTGAAAATTCCGCTATATCGTGCCACCTCAAACTAAGTGAAATGGGTCATGTCACACTTCCTAGCCCAAGGGTGACCTTCTGCTTAACCTTCTTGTTAGAATGGATTCCCATACCGCACTACTGAAAATGGGTTTAACTCCCTATTACAAGTTTCTAAGTGTGTTTTGTAGTCTTGGAGCAGTTAACTCACACTCCTATCTCCAAGACCCTAGCCTAAGCTAGTGTTGGTGTCATACCAGTAAAAATAAAAGACGAGTCTAATTAATTTTAATTATCGCGTTGATTTTAAGTGGTTTTTATTTACACAGTTGGGTTGTGGCATGAAACTAAAATGGTGTGAATGAATATTTGTTAGTAATCCTAATGCAGCTATATGTAAATTCTTGTTTTAGTTTGATGAATTCTAACTACAGGAGGGTAAGAGTTTTTCCACACAACACACGAATGCCTATTGATGGACCTCTCACTAAATTCTAATATGAAAATTATACCAATTTTCTTTTTATATTGATGACCCAAAAACAAACTAAAAAGGAAAATCAAAGTAACAAAGAAGAGACCAAAAACAATTTCCCAAGAAAGAATGCAAAGCACTCCAAAAGCGTTAAATCTAGGAAAATAAAGCCATACAAACAAACACACTTGAAGTGATCAAACCAAAAGAAAAAAGTGGAAGAAGGAAGGCAATGTCAACAAGATAGGGCTATAGCACAATGGCTCAACTAAGGCCAATGTTCTACAAAAGTCAACACAAAAACCTAGAGACAAGAAGGCCTAGACAATATCAAATGAGATCGATATAAGAAAATCAAAACACACTCAAATGAACTTTCCTAGATGACAGTTGCACAACCATTCATAACACCACCAATCATGATGAAAATAACAAAAATAAGAAAGAGATCACTCAAACGCAAGTGAAAAAGTGCATAAAGGACACAAAGATATGAAAATGAGATATGAAGAAGATCCAAACAATCACCAAAAGCAGCCAAACAAATCTGAAAATGAGATCTAGAAATGAGAACACTAGTCCTCAACGAAAGCACACAAATAATATTTCAAGGGAACCTTGAAGAACACAAGAAATGGAAGATCCCAACCAATGAATAAGAAATGGCTCAAATCTGATAGATATCAACAACTAACAACAACAAAAACAAATAGATCCAATAGGTCAACAAAAAACAAGAAGATTAATGCCTAACACAAGACAAAAACCTTATCCCAATGAAGGACAACAAATCTAAGTAAATCAAACAAAATAAAATAGATTTGAACTAGATCTAGCTGGTAAACAGGGAGCTCAAACAAATCAAGGATAAAAATAGAAACTTCTGAGGACAAAATTTGATTTTTTAGAGATAGAAGCCTAGTCACACGCACAAGACATAGATCTGAACCAAATCTAGCTAGTAAACTGGGAGCTCAGACAAATCAAGGATAAAATTAGAAACTTCTGAGGACAAAACTTGAATTTTCAGACCTAGAAGCCTAGCCGCATGCACAAGATAGGCTAAATTGAGTCGTTCACTATGTTGTTAACTACAAGTGAGCGACTAGGATTATATATTCGCACAGATGACTCCCTATGGGAATTACTAGGGGGAAAAATAATAATTCTCAAAAAATCTACACACAAGCCAACAAAAAAGAAAAATATTCATCAAATAAACCTTGAAAATTTCCCCAAAGAGCTAGAAAATTTGGAGAAAACTTAGGAAACCAACATAGGAGAGAAATAAATAGAAACTGGAGGCAAAGTGGACACAAAGAAAAAATGATCTCATTGAAATCACCACTTCTGTTGCATCTAAATTCACATGCAAGGAGTTATTGCTCCACGATCTCGTGCCAAAATAATATCACTATACATCAAAAGGAAAGACCAATAAAGATACAATAGTGTCCCAACCCAAATGATCAAACATGCATTAGGTAGTCAATTCCATATACTACAAGGAAATATGCACGCACCTGGCCTCCTCGCAGATTGGGGAAGGATTTTGGGTTTGAGGTAGATTCTCATGCTCCACTCAAGCAATCTGCCTTGTCTGCACCTAATCTTGATCCCTACACATAGCCATAAACAAACAGAGATAAAAAAATTACTTTCCTTGGAAGATAGTTAGATCAAAATATCATAGAAATAACTATAAAGCATGTTGAACACAAATAGATACAGGGAAGGAATATATGTTTCTATTAATCATGAAAAATCATATTAAAACCATATACCTTCCCCTCAAAGCTTCCTCTCCACAATCCAGCAAAGTCTCCCTACTATAATAAGGAAATGAGCATGAAGAGGAATACTCAAGCAACAAGAACCTCACAAGCTCTCTTTCTAGTAGCAATATAGTAGCATAGACTCAAGATCTCTAGCTCACCAAGAATTTGGCTCTCCAAAAACTCCAGTCTAACCCTCTCAAATGGTCTAGTATAAATAGGAAAAAAAGAGGTCCCAAGAGGATGGATGTAGACACTCAGGATGACAAGAAGTCATGGAAACTTATAAATTATAAGTCTTGGCTAGCTCAAATAAGTGACGAGTCAAACTGATATCCTATGGACCAAGACACTCTAGAAGACATCCCTAGTTGCAGACATAGAAAAGACTTAAAAAAACCACAGTCACTCACACAAGGAAGGCCTGGGAGTGAATGGGAAGCTCCAGTCACTCTCATAAGCCTCCATCCCTATGATTAGGAAGTATGACTAGAAAAAAGAAGGTCTAAAGCCTGAAAAAAGTCAAACGACCATGAGGACTAAGGAACACTGACCCCAGGGGTAAAATAGGTTGCTAACAGCTGAAACATAATTATAGAGTCACCTTCTGCAGTGAGGGGGTGGCGGCATTGTTTCTGCATATGTGGAGTCAATGGACAAGAGCCTCTATCTGTAAAACATTATTGATTTATTTTCCAATGTATCCTCTATAGAGTCTGAGGATTTTTCCTGTGTGGTTTTTGATGACCCCTCCAATTCTATCCTCCCTAGGATTTCCTTTTGAGACACCATCAAAGTTGAGTTGGTAATGCTACATTGCGGTGGCCGGGGGGGTTCCAAACCTCTGAGCTTAGACTTATGATTCAATCGCTAAGCCAAGGTCTTGTGGTCATGTATATGTTAAAATTCCACCAAGATAATTTATGTCATCCAACTTGATGAGGAATAGAGTTTCATCAATAACCTTGTTGAAAAAAACTATATACCTTCAAGAGTTTTGTATTTATTGTTGAAGGTTCTCTCATTTCTATCCTTCCAGATTTCCTAGGTTAAGAGGCTAAGATCTATTGTCCATAGTCTATTGAGAACCAAACTTTGAAAAGGATTTTTTTCCCAAGCCTTGATGGACTAAACTATGCTTCCTTCAATTTTTTTGGTGTGTTGTAAGCCATGAGCTAATTTCTCCCATAGATTGTTGGAAATAATGCAATAGTCAAATAAGTGATCAATAGTTTCTTGCAATGTTTTGCACATGCAACACCATGATAGACAATATAATTTGTAATTAAGAAGGTATTCTAAGGTGAGAATACGATGTCTAATATGTAGCTAGGTGATAGTTGTTACTTTTGGTCATAGCTTTAGGGACCATATTTATCTCTAGAATGAATCTATAATTTTGGCTTGGTTCGGAGATATGAGATGGTGGGTCTCTTTGATAGTGAATGATCTCATGTTTTTGTAGCCCCATCTTAGGATGTTTGGGATTGCTTTCATTCTTATGGTTACTTTATGGAGAGCCTATCTCAAAGAGTTCCTATTTTCCTCTAAATCTCCCTCCTTGCATAGGATGTATTGTCTCCATTAATGGATGTTTGTGGTTTTATGATCTTGCCAGTATTGTTGCACCAAAATTTGGCCATTTATTTGGGCCATAAGCTAAATAAGAGGAAGTTAGAGAATGTTACCTAGGCTTGGAAGTTACTACTCTGACTAGAATCTTGTTGTTTTCCCATCCTAAATTTCCCTGAAAAAGTGCATCCGAACCATAGTTTTATTAAGGCTGGCCAAATTCCAAATAAGGGAGCCCTGTGTCTGGGGGGGAGAGGCAAATGAGATCCTGCTTGATTGTGTACTTGGCATATTTTGAGTGCCAAAGTTGAGTCCACAATTCTCCTATGTGCTTCATCCAACACCACCATATTTTTACTCCTAAAACTTTGTTGGTTGTTTCTATATCATGCAGGAGAAGCCCTCCCTGTGATTTTGAGGGTAAAAGGGTCTCTCATTTTACCAAAGTCTATTTTTGTTTGAGATGATATCCCCTCCATAAGAAGGTTCTTTGGAGGTTTCTGATACCTTTGAGGACCCATTTTTTTGTTTCAAGGATGGAAAAGAGGTAGATAGACATGGATTGAAAGACATATCAAGGCGACTTACAATGATTAAGGATATAAAGGTCCAACAATTTAGCTTGTTATTGATTTTGTCAAGAAGGTCATGCCATGAAGAGTGTTTTATGGTAGAGTCAGTAAGGGGTGCCTCAAGATACTTGGAATGGAGAGACTCTAAGAAGAAGCTAAGGATGCACTTGATGTTTCTTTAGGTAATAAGAGGTGTATTGAAGAAGAAGATTTTTGGACTTCTCTAAGTTAATGGAGGTGCCTGAGGCTTCTGAGAAAATATCAAGGATGGATTTGATTAATTTGGCTTCTTTGTCTAACATGTGATTCATAAGAAGGGTATCATCAACAAATTACTAGTGGGTCTAGGTCAAGTTGTTGTGAAGGACAAGTTCAATCAAGGAGTCTTGTTGTAAAGTCACCTTGATGGATTTTCTTAGGCCTTATTCCATAAGGATAAATAGAAAGGGGGAAAAAGGGTCACCATGTATTATACCTTACAATGGTTAGAAGGTGTCAGAAGGGGAACCATTGATAAGGATGGAGAAGAAAGAATAGGAGACTAGGGACATGACCCATTGAGTCTAGTGAGTGCTAAAGCCAAAGGAAAGAAGGATGCCTTCCATATAGGCCAATTTGAGTTTATTTGTAACACCCTCCTCCCACATTTACCTAAGTTAACTAGCCTACCAGGGTAAAAATGTGACAAAGTGTTACTATGATGTGATTCAACCTCCTATATCACGTTAAGGAAGTGGAATCGTCAAACCAAAACCTTATTGACTTCCCTTAGGTGCTATAGGACCCCCAAGGGCTAAACCACCCTTCCAGGTGCCCATACCCTGAGATAACTTTTTTTTCCTTGACCTGGACTCCCACTTACATGCACAAGCCTACATCCATGTGACTAAAAGCATCCAGTCACGTGCACAATCTTGCAAGGGAGTGACTACAATCTCAATTTCACAATTTTGTGCTTGCTACTACAAAATTTGTGCCACCTTTTTAGGGCTAGACTCTAAGTCACTGCCTAGAACTTGATGAAACTTTCCAAAACAATAAATGACATAAGGACAAAGCCTCTAACACAAAAATTAGTCATGAACTTGACCTAACCAAGCCTAACCATTACAGACATTCCATTAAACACATCATGAACTTGTAACCTACAGGTCATAATCACATATCTGAACAGAGGGATCTCATATTTATCTGAAGATCATCAAGAAGGTATGATTCCCTCTCACCATAGATGCATTATCATCTATTAGGTCATACATTTATTAACCATTAATTTACTAATCAAAACATGATGAGAGTCATAACTAAAGTTTATCATAAAACCATGCTTATAACCAACAGAATAACAATGATAGAACAACCAATTAAAATCACATAATAACAAGTATAAATAGTAATGAAATACAAGAGGGAAAAGATCTCTTATTGACATATGAAAAATCCAACCAATTCAGGGACTTCCACGTACCACTTGACCATAGATTGGGCTGAATCAAATCTTTCTCTCATCCAATCGCCCTCATTCCATATTCCAAGCATAAATGTGGGACTCACAACAAAACCAATAAGGCCTTCCTCAATATTTACCGTATATACCAGCATTACTGGTCAAGGGATTCCTAGGCCTGAAACCCTTATCTATACCACCATGCTTTATTGTGTATCCCTCCATTACTAGTTAAGGGATTCCTAGGCCCAAACAATAAACATACACTAACAGGATTTACCGCAATCCCGCCATATACCGTCAAGGGATCACTAAACCTTAAATAAGCATGGATTCCTATGGATCTCTACACCTAAACCATGAGGAATTTTCTTGTCTCCATCCTCAGGATTTAACGTGTATAACACCATTACTGGTCAAGGGATTCCTAGGGCTTTGGGAATTTTCTTGAGACCACCCCACTTACTTTGGAAACCATCCGACAATCCAGCTTAACCAAGTAAAATAACCCCATCACACCTTGGTTATTCAAAAATGGAAAAGCAAGGTTGAAACCACTATAACACCTCCAAAAAAACATGCCAATGACAACAAGAGAACCAAATACATACATGCATGTACCATGCATCCATAGACCAGCTAGGAAATCACACATGCAATCTGTTACCTACAGAGAAATCCAGCTAAATTTTCTTAATCCAACCTCTTCCTTGCTTGATCATGTCTGTTGAAAATAAAAACAAGAAATTTTAAAAATAGCATCAAGAAGAAAAATTCTAATTTAATATGTCCTTGAATTAAATTGGGAATAAAATTGTAATTCCACATATCATGACAACTTGTAATAGTTAACTAAGTTAATTTGACTTGGTTAGCTCGATTAATTCAACTTGAGGGTCTAACTAGAATCATATGGAGTGTCTCCTACAATTAGGAGCACTAGTTGAGTTTATTTTGAGTTGTAATTATTTAATTCAGTCTAACTGAGTTAAAGTTAGTTAAAATAGTTCCAACTGATGGAGGAATTAGTGAGAGGTCGAGTAGTGAGGTGTAATCTGTAGTAGTGGGTTGTAACCTGCAGTAGTGGGGTGTAACCTGTAGTAGTGGGGTGTTGCTTGAAGTTCAGAGTGGTGCTACCTGCAGTGATCAACCAGTAAACTGAAGATTCAATCATATTTAACCCATGCATGCCAAATCAGAGAAAGACCCAATTGAGATTAGTGTTCAGGGACAATGTACTATCAGTTGTAAAAATAATCTAAATTAAAAAGATGGTGCATGCAGTCAGAAGAAGGCCTAAAATAAATCATTCCTTAATTAGAAAACTCAGTAATTTTAACCATTTGAATTTCCTTTAAAAGGAGGAATGAAGGCACAAGTTTAATCATTGTTTTGGTGAGCATGAGTTGGTGAGACCAAGCAATAGGAAGCATAAGTTTGCGTATGGAGCCTATGAGGGCAAGGAAATAGGAACTTGGGAAAGCAATAATTTGGTTAAGTATTGGCTTGAGCTTGTCTAGGAAGAAGTGAGATAGATAGAGATAGTGCAGAGATTGCTCAGGCTTCAGTAAAGCATTGTAATCTTCTCATATTTTCTTATTAATGAAATATACAGATAGCAGAGGTTTTTAGCTGTGGATTTCCCTTGAAAATTATTGTGTTATGTGTGATTGATTATTTCTCTTAAATTCTTCGTGATTTCACGATCATTTAATTTTTTCCTTTAATGAGTAGATTAGATTCAAGTATTGTGATTTAGTGTATTTCATGAGCAGTATTGAATCTACACATTAATTTCTACATGGTATCAAATCTAGATTTGTAGAAATTTATACATGGTGCAGAATTCTTAATGGAGCAAGAAGGATGCTAGTGGGTAGATCAATGAGCCAATTTTTAGTGACACAAAAAGGACTTTTGATCATTGGTATTGGTATATTGAGGAGTAGAGAGATTTCCCATAGTGAGATCGAGACTTAGAAGGAGTCTAGTTTCAAAGGGAGCATCCCTATGGAAGCTAGTACCTAAGGATCTTGGGAGACCATACTCATTATTGCAGTGGTTGCGACAACAGTGCAGAAGAAAAAGTAGAGTAGTAGCAACAACAATATTAGTATATCATATTTAGCTCATGCATGCAAATACTTGAGGAGAAAGGTAGAGGTTAGAAATTTGGTGGTTGAGAGGGAGCATGAATTACCTCTCAACATGCAACCTCATAAGCAACCTCAATAAGTTGTGGAGAAGCCACAATTGGAGAAGCATAGAGGAGATCGAGTGGAGACATCCACTCAAACATAGACATCTAGTAGGGGGAATTTCGAGCCAAGTGGGCAAAGGGAGAACATGCAGCCATACCTCCAGGTGTGAGGTGGGATGATGCGAAGCAATAGTCCCAAGAGTGCAGAAATTTGGGCAGGGACCATTGAGGTGTTTTTTTTGTCTCGTGGATCATTACCTTGCTACGATGGCCCACAGTATTCAGTAGTAGGAGGATCAGTTTCAATCGGATACTGAGGAATGCAGAGCAGTGTTGACAGGAGAGAAGGATTCTTAGTATCACAGTTAGTAGTAACACAATTTTCCTAGTAGATAGTTGCAGACATAGTTGATTCAGTTTATTTCGTTTGGATGATATGTTTGTTGTAGATGTTGCAGTAACAATGACAACAATGGCAAGTGTTGCATGTGGCACATTCCAAAGGTACCAGATTAGGATAGAGTTGAATTCCTTTCTTATTGAGAGGGAGTGTTGAAAATAGCAACAAGAAATGTTAAAAATAACATCAAGAAGAAAACTCCTAATTTAATTTGTCCTTGAATTAAATTTGGAATAAAATTGTAATTCCACATATCATGACAGCTTGTAATAGTTAACTAAGTTAATTTGACTTAGTTAGCTTAGTTAATTGGAGTAGAGGGTCTAACTAGATTCATGTGGAGTGTCTCCTACAATTAGGAGCACTAGTTGAATTTATTTTGACTTGTAATTATTTAATTCAGTCTAATAGAGTTAAAGTCAGTTAAACTAGTTCAAGCTGATGAAGGAATTAGTGGAGGTCCAATAGTGAGGTGCTGCCTGAAGTGAAGTGTGGTGCTACCTGTAGTGATCAACTAGTAAACTTAAGATTCACTCATATTTAACTCATGAATGTCAAATAAGAGACATACCCAGATGATATTAGAGTTTAGGGACAATGTAATATCAGTTGTAAAATCAACTAAATTAAATAGATGGTGCATGCAGTCAGAAGAAGGCCTAAAATAAATCATTCCTTAATTAGAAAACTCACTAATTTTAACCATTCAAATTTCCTTTAAAAGGAGGAATGAAGGCACAAGTTTAATTGTTGTTTTGGCGAGCACAAGTTGGTGAGACCAAGCAATAGGAAGCATAAGTTTTTGCATGGCCTCTATGAGGGCAAGGAAATATGGACTTGGGCAAGCAAGAATTTGGATAAGTATTAGCTTGAGCTTGTCTAGGAAGCAGTGAGATAGATAGAGATAGTGTAACGGTTTCTAGTGCTTGAGAAAAACATTTTAATCTTCTCATATTTTTTGATTAATGCAATATACAAATGGTAGGGGTTTTTAGCTGTGGCTTTCCCTAGAAAATTATTGTGTTATGTGTGATTGAATTCTTTCTCTTATATGCTTCATGATTTTGTGATCGTTTATTGTTTCCATTGATGAGTAGAGTAGATTCAAGTCTTATGATTTAGCAAATATCATGAGTAGTATTGAATCTACACATTAATTTCTACACGGTATCAGAGCTAGATTTATAGAAATTTCTACATAGTATCAGAGTGATATTTGTAGAAATTTCTACACTTTCTTTCCTATCCTATCTTTCCCTTCCCTTGCATTCCTATCTCCAATGCTAGAGTGCTCCAAAAATTCTCTAAGTGTGTAAGATTATGAGAGAATAGAGATAGCTCCACCTAAAAGTTGACAAAAGGCTACACATTAACAAAAGCCATGAACTGATCCTTAGAAGCCTTTTTATCATCGAGGCCTATACTTCCTTCATTTTCCTTCATTTTCCTTTGATTTCCTCCTCATGCAAATCTATGACCTTTCACCTTCATTTTCTACTAATTTTCTTTATTTTCATAAACAAAATTCCAAGTAAACGCCTCTTTGCCTTTTTAAAGCCTTTGCCAATTTCCTTAGCTATAATAAACTAAAAGTGACACCCACTAGGATATTTTTCCCTCCATTCAACTTGTCCCATGACCTTGGTCATATATTTTTTACATGAATTTTTAACCGAGGGAGTTACAGAACCCTCCCCCCCCCCGCTTAGGGGAACACCTTCCTCAGAGTTCAATGAAACCTATAACCAAAAAACCACTGAGAAAAAACATATTTCCCATGTAGCTTTATATCACAACTCATTGCAGTATTTACAATGACCACTACTAAAAACATGGAAATAATACCATTTACTAGAGCTTTATAAGATGACTCATTATGGTATTTACAATAACAACCACATATACACTCATGCACATTTGCTTCCAACAAATAATAATATTTTTTGTGGAGCTTTATAAATCCATCTCGACACAATATTTACAATAATATACACATATGCACATATGCACATTTTCTCTAACCAACAAATAAAAGGATACAGCTCTCGTATCAACAACAAGGGGATCTAGAGGCTCACACCTTCACCCTAAAAGTAATACTAGGATTCCTCCTTCCCAGGAAGTCCATAATTCATTGCCAAATTCAAACCTGCATCTAATGTCCATTGCGATGATCCTTATGCTACTTGTTCTCTCAGTGAATAGTTACCAGCTCATTATTCTAAGGCACACTCCAAATGTGCTTCTGCTTCCATCTGGAAATGCTAATGACCAAAACAAATCCATCCCTACCCTTCCCTTCTTTGTTGAAAGTCCTTCCTGCAATCTGATCACCCCCTTCTATGCAGAGACTCACCTTCCAAGTTCCCCGACATCCCCTGTCCTAGGTGATCCATCCCTTGGTAACATTTTGTCGCATCGGAGGGTCCAAACACCAAGGCATATCCATGCCTCAAAACCATCATATTAGTCATAGCATGCTCATGGACACTATTGGGTATCATTTTCCCATAATGGCATTGCTCCTGAAGTGCTTTACCAACATATTGTTGCATGCTCAAATTCCTTTCATTGTTGCTGCTAACATTCTATGACAGCCAATCCAAACCACCCAAACTGAGCATTTCCATCCTTTCCTATATTGAGCACATAATTTCCATTGGATTCAAAATAATTTGAAATAAATTCACATCATACCTCATCGGTTGCTTGTTAATAAGGTACACTTGCAATTCTATTCACTTCCTGTCACAACAAGTCAAACTAGTTGTTTGATCGAATCATTATGAGTAAATATATCACATTTAGTTAGCTCAAACTCAACCATCATAAATCATAATCATAGATCACATGCAACCATCATAAATCAGATTTATAGATCACATGCATAATTAAAAATGAATCAAAATATTGTTTCTTATCTTTCAATCGGTCTGTTACTTCTACCTTTTCTCTTTCTGTACACACACCAGATTAGTTTCCACACCTGACAAGCACCTATTCCCTTCACTTATCTTCAATCACATACACATACACACAATCTACATCACACACATACACCCACACAACATACAACACCACATAATACATGCACCTACACCCGACATACAACACAACACATACACCTACAACTAGTGTACAACACAACACATACACCTACACCCAATGTGAAACACAACACATACACCTACGTCTGGTGTAGAACACAACACATACACCTACATCCGAATACAACACAACACATACACCTACACCCGATGTACAGCACCACACAATACATATATGTACACAAAGTACAACATAATGAATACACATGTCATGATTCCATGGCTATACAATACACATAACATAGTACCACATGTATACAACACAACGTGTATGATATGTACACAGTACCACATGTACACAACACCTCCTACATAATGTGTACATAACACCTCATGCATAACATGTACATAACACCACATGTACACAACTCCACATGCACAACATGTACATAGTACCACATCTACACAACACCACCTACACAATGTATACACAATACCACATGTACACAACACCACATGCATGACATGTACACAACACCACATGCATGACATGTACACAACACCACATATACAACATGTACACAATTCCACATGCACACAACACCACATGTACAATCATGAACACAACCCCACATGTATATAGCACCACATGTACAACATGCACACAACACCATATATACACAACACTTCATATGTAATATGTACATAGAACCACACATACACAACACCACATATACAACATGCACACAACACCATATGTACACAACACTTCATATCAAACATGCACACAGTACCATGTGTACACAACACCACATGCAACAACACCATATGTACATAGCACCACATATACAACACCATAGGTACATATCACTACATTACAACGTTTCCACATCACCATATGTACATAACACTGTGTATACAATAGGTACAAAACACCATCTGTACATAGCACCACATATACAATACACACACCATACCACATGTACACAACACCACTAGTACAACACATACACAATAGTAATAATACACATCTAGAAACCACATTGACTCTACCAAGCAACCTTGCTTCTAGTGTCTTTCCACTATCCATGCTTGTTCCAACATGTCGCAAATCACACTACTTTCATTTTGCTGATGTATCCCTCATCATAGCCTATCCATAACATAAACATAGACATAGTATAATCACATAATATCAATTCATATCCACATGATACCGACCTTATAGATTTATTAAGGCAACTCTTCCCACTTGATTCCTCATGAAACCATGAACCTCTTCATTATGTTCACCCGCATAAGAAATAATCCCTCCACAAGAATGATCCCTAACGACCCTACCAGACAACAACATACATACATATATACATATATAATCATTGACATAAAACAATGATGATCCCTAATGATCCTATCAGACAATGGCATACATGCATACATATATATAATCATTAGCATAAATAAATCATGATCCCTGATGACCCTATCAGAAAATGGCGTACATGCATACATATACATGTAATCATCAACATAAGCATGATCACAACATAATTACCAGATATCATGAGGTCGAGGTTAAGATAACTCCCTTTATCCATTCACAACATGCACAAGGATGAGAACAACAATTCCCAACATATCCAAGGCATTTGACACCTCAAATCCATTCACTTTACTCTTCCTGTTACCTTTCTCATGATTATTCGACCATCGTTCATTTACACCAATGGACCCAACTAATCCAACTAACTATCATATTCTTTCCTTCAGCCACCCTTTACTCATGCATTGACCTTCATCTAGGTCTTAGATTACATGTTGGGTTTCATTCAGCTCTTCCCAAGCTCCATTAACTTTTCTCCTTCCCAACCAATTCTCAAGACCCTCAAAAAATAAAAGACAAGAAAAAGAACAAATAAGAATAAAACCATGAAAACCAATAAAAATAAGACAGCATAAACAAAGTGGCATGGCCATACACTACACACAATCAAAATTATAAATAAAGTGCAAACAAATCACAAAATTCTGGATTTAAGAGATCTGTGGTTTGTATCTTTTGAATCAGTTACCAGACAATCCACAGTATGAACATTTTTATGCCAACGTCTCAAATCCCAACTCGGATCCATTATCAGGACTTATGAATGATGATACAAGAAACATTTCTCAACAAAATCATAAATAAACAAAGAAATAAATTAAATTAAATTAATTAAAAATTATTATATTAACATATATTAAATCATTATTCCATTTAGGTTTTTAAAATTTTGAAATTATTATACTCACCTGTAAAAATTAATAAATAAATGATTGTAATGAATAATTAATCAATAAATAAATTAAAATAAACATTCAGCCGACATTCTGCTGATCCTAAAATTTATTATCCGCATTATTATTTATTTCCTTCTAAGCAGCTCTTCTTGTATCATCATTCATAAGTCCTGATGATGGATCCCAGTTGGGATTTGAAACGTTGGCATAAAAATGTTCATACTATGGATTCTCCAGTAACTGATTCAAAAAATCACAAAATACCGAAAGCAAAATTCTAGCAACAAACACCATGACTCAATTCCTAAGGGTTCTCAATGCTTCCAAGGGAAATCTCACCCTAGAATTCTTCAACATGTCATGGAAGTCTCTCTTTCCATGCAATCCCCACATCATACTACTATAAACACACAACCGTTAGTGCATAAATAAATATAGAACATACCAGTTACCTTACCTTGATGTACCCAACGCAGACCTGCAACTCAGCACATACATATATCATCTCTAAAATAACTCCAATTCCTTGATGAATACATCTCTAACTGAAAACACTTGTTATACCTATTAATTACAGGTTCATGAATATAACACATATCGACATAATATCAGACAAAATCAAGGTTAAGAAGACTTCTTATTTCATGGAAATCACTCATTAATTTGGAATTGTTGTTTCCAAACATAGCCAAAGAAATCTTTACTCAATCCTTTCTTTTACCTTGTCCTTATTACAATTGAGTCTTATTATGTGTTATCACATCACCCAAATTTTAGTTATATAAACAAAATAATTGTTACATTGTCGTGCTAATACCAAGCATATTGCCCTTGTAACAACCCTGGTTAAAAACTCAAGGAAAATATATAAATACCATAGATAATGGGACACGTATTCCAAGTTGAATGGTGGGGGAATCATCCTAGTGGGTGTTGATGCAATTTATTATGGATAAGGGAATTGGAAAAGGCAATGGCTAAGGATTTGGAAAGGAAAAATAGCATTTTTGGCACATTTATTTATAAAAATAATGGAAATTAGGAGAAATGGGAGGTCAAAGGTCACAGGTTGCATGTGAGGAGGAAAATGAAGGAAAATAATGGAAAATAATGGAAAATGAGGAAAATAGAGGCCTCATTCTTAAAAAGGATTCTTAGGATCACTGGACAGGCCTGGTCAGTGTAACCTTTTGTCATTTTAGCTTTGGAGTTCTCTCATTATTCTCTCTATCTCACTCACTCTTGGACACACAGAGTTTTCTTGGAGGAGGCAAAGATCAACCAGGGAAAGGCAGGATCAAGTAGCTACATCATGCTTCATTGCAGGTATCGACTTGCATGTGTATTTTACTTGCTAGATTCTGTATGCATGGGATTGCATGTGGTTCTTTTCTATCATGGCATGGGTTTTTCCAGGTGTGACAATGTTCTTCAACCTAGCCTTGCCATTTCCTAATAATTTTGATGAGATAGGTTCTCGCATTTAGTTAATGTGGGATGGATGGATTGGATTTGAAATTGAGTTGGGTGGATCTCCAAACTGACAAACACATGGCCCAGTGGTCCCTGAACCAGACTGTGGATCATAGAACCACTAGCATAGTAACCCCTAAATCAGACTGTGGGTTGCAGTAAAGCCAGATTGTGTGCCTTGGTTGGCCTAGGAATCCTTTTCAGTGAATGACAAGATATATGGTAAAGCAAAGAGGTGGATTTTCTCTCCATTGGGCATAGTGGTCCCAGGATGGGATGTGCAGTAAATCCTCGAGAGTATGTCTCGGTGTAGGGCCTAGTGATCCCTAGATCAGATTGTGGATTTCGGTAAAGCTTGAGAGACTAGGAGGCACTCAAATTCCTCACGGTGTAGGTGGAAAACTCCGATGGCATCCATGTTGGTTGGTTTTTTTGATGTGTTCTATGAGTCCCACATTCATGCTTAGAATATGGCACGGGGGTGATTGGATGCAGATAGACTTATCTCAACCAATATATGGTCTGGTGGAACGTGGTAGTCCCATCTCCAGTTGGTTCATTGCATTAATTAATGATAAATTCATTCCCTTGATTTTCATGTGTAAATGTACTAATGTATATATGGATTTTATGGCTGATATGTTTATGATTTTTTTGTCCCTATTTTTTTGGTTATATGTATGTTTTATGACATCAACTATATATGGATCTCAACATGTTTTTACTTGTATATGAATGGATGATATGTCTATGATCTAATAGATGGTAATGTAGAAAATGAAATGAGGGAACAATGGTTCATAGAAATTATCAGATAAGTATGAGATCCCTACACTTAATTCTATTATTTACACCTATAGGTTACATGTTGACGATATGTTTGACGAAATCCATGTCACGGCTAGTAGGGGTCTAGTTAAGGTCTCGTTCAAGTTATTACTTTTTCATCATTATTTCCCTATACTTTTATTGATTTTAAGCTATCACTCCATTCTGGGCAGTGACTTGGCCTCTAGGCTTGAAAAAGTGGCTTAATCTTGGGGTCGCTAGCACAGAACTAGAAATTTTAATCTCTGGTCACTAGCAGGTAAGCCTGTGAGATCGACTTTGGGTTTCTAGTCGTTCCCTTTCCTATAGCATGAGAGCGACTGAGGCGTAAGAGATCCATAACATTAGTGGGACCCGAGGAAAGTGTCATGCGGAAAGAGTTATTTTTGCGGACAAAACTAACCTCCCTAGGAGTCTAAGACTCTCTAGTGACAAACAAGACAATTAAGAACAATCCTTCCCTAAACATACATTATTCTATGAGAAACCAAGTGTTTTTCGATCTTACCTTAGGTCCAACGCTTGTTGTAGCAGCCTAGCTTCGTTGATCCAGATGAGCTCCTCCTTCACTTTGAAACCTGCATACACTAACAATCAAACGATTACATAACACCTGAATATTCCATAAAAAAAAGCATATTCAACATATAGACCAAGGAGTATATGAAACAATTCATTAACAACAAATCATTGAGAAGAATGGACTTATTTGTATTAAGGAAACAAAAAAGAAACCATTACAACCTGAGCCTTGGTGTTGTGCAGTTCCTCCCAGAGTCCAGCAAGGGTTTTCCTCTACTTTGACAAGCTCACCCACTTCCAATATGGCAACAAGAAATGATGGTAATCTCTCCTCACAAGTTAACAATGGAAGTCCTAATTCCAACAGCATCTACCCTTTGGAATGTTCAGCTTTTCAACCTCTCCCTCCTTTGGCCCAATGCCTGTATTTATAGCATTCTAGAAGAGGTTATTCAGTTCCAACATCAATGGGATACTCCCTCTTTTGGAGGGGGTAGTTCCTCTCTTGATGGGATAAGCTCCTCTATCATAGGGGTGCATGAACCATCTGGAGGCGCTCAATACACGTCAAGAACTCTTCTAGAAGGCTCTAGAAGTGACCACAAGTAACTTTTTAAAGATGAAACTTGCGCCTTTTGACCTATACAGGGGTACGCACCCTAGCTTTAGTATACAGAGCGTATTACTACGTAGGTCTAATGTATATGGAGTGCGTACACGCAGGCAAGGTAGAGAGAAACTGCGTACCCAGAGATAAACATGTTTTCAAGTGACTTTCTCTCTCTTTGAGGTTTTGACATGAAGAACAGAGGTATGGGGCTTGACAAAGAGGACATTGTGGCTATTGATGAGGCCACATAAATTGCAGATAGTCAAGGTGACAAAATTCAGTGTAACAGATTGCCCCCTAAAGTACGAAGCCTGTAATAGATAAGGATGTTAAGTCATATAAGAAGGGTGAAGTGCTTTATCATTTCGAGGATCATCTTGTGGATAGCCCGGTTGGAACCTGCAATTTTCAACACAAAATACATGTAAAATATCATATCATACTGAGGTAGGCATTCCCATACTCAGATTCAAAACTTTAACTATTGGACTAACTATTCTGGTACAAGAATGATTTCATAATACATCATAATCATAGACTCTCGTAGACACAGTATGGACGCAGCCATCTGTTTATGATCGGTCTACAACTTAATGAATACAAAACTCCTCGCAGCCTGGATGGTGGAAACTAGATCCAGGGTCTTCATTTCTGTTCCCGAATTGGTACGATTCTAGCCATGCGAATAAATGAGTCGATGTCGAACATGGTAGAAACCACTTGATTACCGGTCAATGATGTAACCCGTTAACAAGTGTGGGAGAAACCACCAGTAATGTCAATGGTTCTCAAAGTACCCAGCACAATCCATGAGATGTGAATGAATGAGTCGATGTCGAACATTTCATGGAATCCTTCGATCGCAAGTCAATGATGAAAAACTGACGTCGAAGGCGAGAAACCTGCCATTGATGCATGCAGACTCCAAGGTACTGACGATTCCTAAGTCAACTTTCTAGATAATGTGTTGACGTCGATAGAAAGCGACTCGTTGCAGGCAAGCCTGCAACGCGAAATCATAGTTCAAGTTGAAGAAATGTTGCTGTAAGGACTGACTCAATGATGATATGATGGATGGTAGGTATTCTGCAGTTGAATGTTTTGTTTCAGATCTCTTGAACACATAACGACACAACAGATGGTTTGGTGATAAATGACTTAAAGTCGACTCCCATAACCCGGCTAAAAATGTCAAGTGATTTTGGTCAACTGTGAGGTAAAGGATTTCCCAACCCAGGTGAATAAATAAGTGTCTTCAAGAGTGGTAGTAAGGTTTTTCTTGAGACAAAAGGATATCAAATAGGCTCATGCTTCTCATTTTTCCCCCACCATTTCTGGCAAGTACCTCTTTATTTTTTACAAGCTTGAGGAGGATAACATATGCTTGTTTGTAAGCTCATCCTTTGGATGAGTCAACTTAGTTTTTGATGCGAACCCTAAGAAGGAGTGGTCCGTTCCTGTTTGTAATAGAACAGGTCCTTTACTGTGAA
>APFE031198376.1:0-17782 GCA_000404065.3 Pinus taeda
AAAACCGCCCTCCCCTCACGTAATAGGAGCGCCACCTCACCCTGCCACGTCGCCTCCACATCACCTCACAAAGCCTGCGCCCGGCCCACGTCACCCTGCCACGTGTCTCTGCCATGTCACCTTGCCTTACTGCCACGTCACCTTGATGACGTCAGCATGCTGACATCATATTTGTACCAGAGGACCCCACTGTTGACGTCAGCATGCTGACGTTAGCAGCCAAAAAACCGAAAATTCGCGTAAGCACAAAAGTCGAGCTTCGGAGCTCCGGAATGAGAAACGGAGGCAGTTTTCGTCACTACAGGAAATAGGCCATATTGGGGAATCTTTAGGGAATATTTTGATTCCTTGGCCCGTTTTGCACCGAAAAAGCCCGAAACTGCCCGATTTTGCCAAATTAAACCAATTTGAAGACAGAAAGAGGCCAGGAACAGAGATTAAAGAGTATCAGATCAAATTTGCAGACAGAAAGCACGTCAAAGAGTATCAGGAAGCAACGAAGACCATGTAGCGGCGAAGTGTATCAGAGAAGATTTTCTCAGGGCTTGAGGCAAATCCAACATTAAAATGAAAGCTCTGAAAGTCAGGAAGCAATTGAAGACGCATTGAAGGCTCACCAGCACAAATGACTGCACATTAAACTCACGGAATATCAGTGGACTAGAACTCAATGCACAGTTATGACAGGACCACTGCACCAAGTCACACAGGACACCTCATCAACTCAACTTGATTCAGTTGCCTCTAGCGCAGCCCAAAGGACTTACTTGCATTTAATTCCAGTAACAATTAGTTTTAGAAAAAGCTTTTTCCGGCAGACCTGTTTAGGTCAAATGTAATAAATGACTTCATATATTTTGCTTATATATACCACCCTAAAAAATGGAGTAGGGTTTGGTTGGTTGATTGATCAGTAGTTTAATCTTTGTTATCCCGATCTTTCTCTCAAGCAGAGACTCGCACTGTAACTGTGATGCTTTCTATACTCAAAGAATGTTGAAAGCATGGATTCTGAAACTGTCTGTTGTGTTTAATTGGCCGAGGAGTGATTGTGGAATTCCTGTGCTATCGACATGGTTCAATAAGTGTTCTTAACTCTGTTAGTTTTATTCATGTTTGCTTATCAGAAATTTTCCCTCTAAATTGCAGAAAAGAAGAATAGCTTAGGATTTTCTTAGCTGCACCTTAGGCTCAATTTCTGCAATTTTCATGTTTTCATCAGGAATAGTTATGAACATGCATACTTAAATGATCTTGTTTACGATGTTTCTTTCACATATGAATGATAGTTTAGGAATTCTTAACTGCTCCTAGACAACCTTTCATGCACCTCTCCTCCCTGTCAGTTTTTTTATGAAAGATTCTTAATTGCCTTTCATCCCTGACCATCATTCCATCCTTTTAGTAAATTGATAATTGTTTCATGTGTGGCTATCCCGCTCCTCAATCCTCTGGCGACCAAGAAAACACACTAGCAAGTTTTAATCCACGACTCCATGCCCAATGGTTTGAAACTTATCACACCTTACTTTTCCTCTCAGCTTGGAATTTCTACCTGGCATACACCTTCCATCCAAAAAAAACAACGAAACCCCTGTACTCAACATAGTTAAATCATAAAGAGAGAGCCCTCTCAGATTGCAAGTGGGCTAGAACCTGCAATCCAAATATTGGTTTGTGGTTACCTCGGTCGTATCCCTACAGGAGCTTAGGGACAACCTGAGTGATAACATAAAGCACTAGGATTAAGTTGTGTTGCTAAAAGGAAAATTCACAAAAGTGCACACTCTACCTAAATTCTAAGTGCACACATGGGGGAAACTTAGAAAAAATAAAAAAAATAAATCAAGTCCAACCCAAAATCCAAATTTCTAAAATTTCCAAACACTCAAGGAACGATTTTGTAATAGGTTGAAAAGGTCAAACAAGGAAAACTATTAGAGACTAAGACAAATCCCTAGTATGGTCACCAATTTTGTTATGTGGACGTATCCCTCTTGTGAACAAGAGCAATATCCCTAGACTTCAAATAACCCTAGTAAGAAACAAACATGAATTATTACCTTTCTCTACACTATGATTGACTAAAAAAAATACAATGATAGAGGCCTCTTACAAATTAAATCAAATGATTGATGTAGTCCCCTTCAAATCTTCTGACCATTTGCTCCCTGATGCTTTAGAGATCCTTTGGTCACTCCTGACAACTTCTCCATAATGTCTCGAAATAGGTCTGAATAGACAGAGACAAACAAGAGATCAAGGAATCTAGTAGATAACCAAAGAGATAAATGGACTAATTAACCAATTACATATCATAAACCGGCCAATATGCAATCATAATCTATGTAGGTGATCAAGGAATTCTACACTTTAGATAAAAAAAGATATAATTGAGAAAGAAAAGTTGCTTTTATATTAATAAATTAGAGAAAACCTTACAACCATATAACCTTGATGTTGCAAGTCCCTTCCATAATCTCCAACCCTTTCCCTTGCATGAATTTCCTTCCAAACTTATTCCAACAACATAAACTTACTTACAACATTCCTCCTCCAATACTCAAACCTGTAGTAGCTTTATAGGCCAAGAATGGGAAGTTTTGGATCGATTCTCCAAGGGATGAGATCCACTAATAGAGGGATAGGGGTTCCACAAAGAAAGGGGAGTTGCTCCATGATGGTAGGGATCAAGGGTGAATAGGCACCGATTTGAAGCTTGCTGGTTGGGACAAATTCTACCAAAATACTTCTAGACTTATTTTTTATGTTTACATTCATTGAGTCATGTTCGCAAGTCATAGTGTAATACAATGTGTACTTATGCACATATTGTAATGGCCTTCTCTACATATGCATAGAAATTAACTAGGGAAGTGTGCAGGTAGCCAAAAACAGGGTTTTTTCACAATGGGATCTAGGAATTCCACTTTCGTTGGGATGATTTAGATTTTAACTTTGCAGGGGAATTCTCTTGGGACACATTTATGGATAGTGAAAGATCCAAACTGATGGTCATTTGCCTAATGCGACAAAGTGATGTGAAACATCAAAGGACTAGCAGAAGAGCCAACGATATAGAAAATTGAGTCTGAGACTTGAAACAAAAACTAATAAACTTGAAAAATTAAAATCAAATGACACTAGAATTAAAATGAAACCAAAGTATCTTGTTTCTTGAAGTCTAGGTTTGTAACTAGTCATGTAATCCAAAAATATCCGCTTTTAAACCATAAATCTTAATTAACCCCAATAACAGGGACATTACTCATGAAGAGAACAAATTACAATGGTCACCCATCTGAGAAATTTTGAGGTCTAAAATGGGCCTCCTAAGGAATATTATAAAATAATAGTGGAAATAATCAAATAAGATTAGATTAGCTCATCAAGTTTTGGAGGGAAAAAATAAAAACTACTTTTTCAACTCGTATTTTTAACTTATCTCCCTACGCTTTACTCAAATTTAAAGTAGGAGTGCTCATTGGATGCAAAAATTAATTTTGAATGCAAGGAGTACTTATGTTGCATACTTTTAAGGGATCCTACTACATGAAAAATGTGAAATAAATAAAAAAACGTGAAAATATGAAATACATGAAAAAAACATTATTGCAATCATGTTTTTTCATGTATTTCACATTTTTGTGTAATAGTGTCCATCTAAGCTATGAAACATGGGTACTCCTTGGATGCAAAATTAAATTTGACATCCAACGAGTGCTCCCACTAAAAAATTGAGTAAAATAATACGGAAATAAGTTGAAAGTATGAGTTGAAAAGTAATTTTTTTTCTTTTTACCCTTTATACTCCAAAAGTGGTGAATCATCACTCATGGTTTACATTCTCATATTTAATCTTTATAAAGTTTATTTTTGTTTTACATTTTTGTTTTGAGACCCATTTTGATCTCAAAACTTCTATAGTGTCAATGCATGTCAACCTCAAATACCATAATAAATAGAAGTTCCAAATATGGTATAGTAAAAAATATAAAGAGAAGTTCTTGATTCAACCACAAAAATCCATATAACTCAAATAACCTTCAATGTCACCACTTCCACAACATTATACACCAATTTAAATTATTCTCCCAAATCCCTTGCTTCATCCACCATTCTTGATCATGATTCCTCTATTTTTTCATCAAATCCATCACATTTATTCCAAGGATAGGATTCAAGGAAATATTCGTTGCTCACTATCCTTCCAGAGTTACTTTCATGCCACCTTCCAGAGTTACTTTCATGCCACTACCAATAGTGAAACATATCTCACACACCTCCATCTCATGCTTAGCTATTTGGATGCACTACATATTCCATGTGATCATCCTTCTATGTGGTATATGTCCCCCAAAATTTACTAGCTTTTCTTTCATATCAAAGTGGGGAGCATAATCCTTATTAGATATTTCCTTGCATTCATATCTTAGAGAATCTTGAATTTTTAAAGTCTAATCCCTATCCAAGGTTACGGTCTTAAAGCTAAGTTCTTTATTTTCTAGTTTTGCCTTCTAGCATGTTTCCATTTTTTTAATGTGAGATAGAATGGGAGTTGCAATTCCTTCTAAAATATTAGCCACTTTTCCTGAGCTATATTTGAGTCTCAAATTGATTAAGACCTTGTAAGGTAACAAGCCATACTACAAATTTCTAATCCCCTAGACTATGGTCTTGAAGTCAACTTCTATTATTAGCTTATGAAACTTTTTCCTTCATGCAATGATTAATACCTATTCCAATACAAGTACTTACATAACATTGTTTTTTTTTTTTTTTCTAGATAAAGGCTATTCTATTAATAAAAGAAAAAATATTTATAGAGAGAGGATTTTAACCTCTGAGGGGGTAGCTACCTGCCCTCTATCAAAACATTCTTGCCAACTTCCTGTAATATGGCGTTTACAAATAGTATTTCTCTGACTTTTAACTATTACAAAAATCCATAGAACTGCTGATATGTTTCTTGTTACATAGTTGCCAAAATTTCTGAGCAAATATCTTGTAAAGACAGACATATACAGCCGCCTGGGCTTACAACGACACTTGGACATAGACAAACTTAGACATACAACTGGACTAAGATAAAACATAAAAACATACACCTGGGCATAGTTTCCACAGTGAGGCGCCTGGATGCAAAACTGAGCAAAAATGCTAGGCATACTGAAGATCTCTGGAAGTCGAAGCGGGCTTATTCCTTCGGTGGCAGGCCGAATTATTCATCTGGAGTCAAGTTAACCCACTCCACCATAACATTATCCTCGACATCAGTAGCGCTTCTGCCTGGTGGGAGAACCAGGTGAAGAATGTTTCAGAAATGCTCTGGCTCGTGGTTGCTGACAGGCTCCTGTGCAGGCGGAGTTGGGTTCTCCATTTCCTTCTGAGCAAGAATCTCCTTTCCCTTCTGATCTGGGACATTGAGGACTGCTCCCATAGGACTTCCTGGGCTGGAGCTAGTCATTTGGACATTCGAAGGCTCAGAGGAAGAATTGTCCGATGCATTTTGCTCCTCTTCCTCTTCAAAGATCATCGTAACAAGAGCAGAAATTAGAGGCTTATTGAGCCTACTTTTAAACTGGAAGCGTACTGAGTGGAAGGAATTATTCAGGGAAGTGCCTGAACTATTCGAGGCTGGGGATGAGGGAGCAGCCGGGGCGATGGATGGGCCCGAGTTGTCTGAAGGCGGAGAGGGAGGCAGAACCATGGATATGGGAGCAATGGAATGCGAAATTGAGCCACCTCTGCTACCAGATCCTCCCCTGGATCCGGTGTTGCTACCTTTGCGTGGAGTGCCTCTAAGACGCGGCATATTCACAATAAGGATCAGGTCGAAGAACCACAGGTGAGAAGAGCGATAAGGCAAATTGAGTGCAGGCAGATTAAGCCGGTTAACCCGCTCTATCCTTGACGAATTAGAAGGATAATTCACTGTGGAAAGAGAAAGGGGCGCATGAGCATGGGCGGAACCAGGCTGAGCTCTGAAATGCTCGCTGTTGCACTCCCCAGTGAACCAGATAAGGCACTCTGTTGTGCTATGCGAACCCTGTTCCATGTTCTTATCACTGTTTGCGTTGAACTCGAAAACTGGCCAACATTCCCCCTTCGCATTTACTCCTTTACTCAGGGCCATAACTATTATTTGCTGTCTGCAATTACTTCGGGCAATGAATGCCCTAATATCATATGCCTTGAGCCGCTTGGAGCGGTGTGAACCCTATCCAGCTGCCGACATAGCGTGTCCTGTCATATATGCGTGTTGTATACACCCGCATCTGGGTTACTTATATAACATTGTTACTTTCAATCACTCTATCTCTTGCATAGATGTTAATTATTTTTCCTTGACAAATTCTAAATACTCCTCGAAAGCTAGTTGGTCTTAGGTTTCCCTTTGAGGCACTATCAAAGTCAAGCTTTGAAAAGTAACTTGGGGGAAGGGACTAATGGTTAGGACTTGATGAAATAGGAGTTGGATATCGATACTAGGGCTGACAAATAGTTTTGTTGATAAGCTAAGTCTATGAAGAATATTCGTTTCTTGTTGATTACTTTCCCAACCTTGATTTTGTTATAGGGAGTTAGAAGAACTATTTCTCTAAGTTTATTGATGATAGAATGCTAGATGGAATCTAGGGGATATTTAATTTTCAAGATTCATTGGTTTTCTTCTTTCCAGGTTTCTCTCATTACATATCTAGTTGTCATACTCTATTTACAACTGGGTTAAAATATTAGGTTGATCTCCATTCCTCCATAGTTGCAAACTATATTTGTTTTGATATGATTGATGAAGGATGATAGCCATCTAGTTTGATAAATTAGAGGGATTCCCACACATGTATAGTATATTCTTAGGATTTTATGTGTTGACTAGGCAGATTTGACATATGTAGGGCCCTTGAAATCCTCCTTTTGAAGTTTGTCCCACATTAACAATTTCCTTAACATGCTAAGCCACGAAAAAAGAGGAACTTTGGGTAACAGTTTCAAGTTCCAAATTTTCATTCACTTGCTTTGGCTATCCTATCCCATTGCCCTCAAAATGATGTTATAGGGTTCCTTAAGATTAAAATATCCTGAAATATTGTGATCCCGTCCTAAAATATCTTGGCCTGATTGAGTCTTGATTTTCCTCTTTTCCATCTCCTTTACTATTTCATCTTAAGCATCCTGATCAATGTTCATAGGCCATTAAGATTAGTGTTCCAATTTTTACCATTTTTTATGATACTTGGAGCGAATCCAATATTGAACTACTATAACTTTTTCCTTGTGAAATTAATTTATCTTTTAATATTTTCCTTTTCCCTTTTCTATATAATTTGGGCCATTGTTGCTATGGATTTTTTGAAAATATAAATAAGTTTCTTTCTTTGACTTCCCAGAAACTATGATTTTGAATAAGTTATTTTCTTTATCTAAGAGACGTTCCATAGGTGTGTGCCTTTGATATCTCCATCCATTATTATGATTTGAGTTTCCTCTATGTTTGGTGCACATTTTTATTTCCATAATTGACTCCATAAGGTTGTTTTATTTAACCATCTCCATCGGGTTTTGGCTCCCAAAGATTGGCTAAAAATATTAGGTTCCCTAAAACCTAGGCCACCTATGGACTTGGGTTTGCATTGAGTTTTCCCAAGAAATGAGAGTCCATTTTGTTTCAAGTTTGTCTCCTCCTCATAGAAAGAATCTTTGAAAATTCCTTACCTTTTGAAGGATGACTTTGGGGATAGTTAATGCTAAGAGAAGATAAAGAGGGGATCTTGAAAAATAGATTTAAGGAGAATGAGTCTTCATGAAAGGTTAAGAGATCTAAATATATAGCATGAGAGATTTATTTTGAGTTTATGCAACAATTATTTCAAAAAAATATACCTAATATGGTTCTCCGCCAGAGGGGATCCAATATATTTGGATGGGAGGGAATCCCTTTGAATTTATAGGATTCTAGAGATGTGAATATAGATGGAAAAAAATATTGAAAAATAAAAATTTATATTTAGCAAGCTTAATATAAATTTATAAGCATCAAAGAGGTTATTGGTATGGTCTTAAGGGAAACAACTTCTTGAAGAGTAGGAAACCCATTAGATGGGTGTCGTCTATGAATTGTTGAAGGGATGAAGAGAGTTAGAGATACCTGAAGGGAGAGATTTTATGTTTCCATCATGAAAAAAATATTTTATGGATTGACCCAATAATCCCATGAGGATAAAGTGGATCTAGTTATCTAATTCATATTGATGACAAAAAAGTGTTATCAATGATCCATTAACAAGGATATAAAAGAAGGCTTTAGTCAAAAGAACAATAACCCAACGTATACAGGAATCTTAAAATCCAAATCCTTGAGCATGTGAAAAATAAATTGCTAGATAATTTCATCAAAGGCTTTGGACATATCTAGTTTAATAATCATTCTATAGGATTTGGAAGATTTAAGTGAGATTATATGCTCATGAGCTAATAGAATACTATCCAGAATTTGCATGCCTTTAAAATAGCTAATATGCTCAAGAGATATGAGAGAGGGAAGGAAAGGCATGAGGCTATTAGAAATCAATTTAGAAATGAATTTATAAATAACATTACAAATATGTATTGGGAAGAAATTTAAAGGAGATTCAAACAACGAATTTTTAGGTATTCGAGAAATAAAAATAACATTTGTGGTTGAGTGGTTGGAAGAGGAAGAACTGGAATCCTTCAGTAATCTCCAAACATAATTTCTTATTGTTTGAGAAATATTGGAAAAATTCAGTGGATTTTATCCTTGGTATTTCCATAACCACTTCTTCTACCTTGTTCATAGTAATTTCCCTCAATAACATTGTCTTTTGCTCTATTTTTACTAACTATGGTATATTATTTTTTATTTTCCAAATAGTAGGCCTTCTATCAAGGATTTTTTCTATTAGGATGTCTTAAAATTTATCGATTTGCCCTTGTGAAATCTCCTTATCCTCTTCAAGATTATGATTTTGCAAGTTATTTATACTCACAATTTTAGTGTGTTGTAAATGTTGAATCATTAGCATATGAAATAATTTTGTATTCTTCTTCCATCCTTAAGACATTGGATTCTAGACTTTTGTCTTCATAAAATATCTTCTTATTTATTTTTTATTCTAATTGAATTTGAGTAACCACTTCTCTATTGCTTAATTCTTTTGATTTTCCTTCCTTTGTAGAATTTTATTGAATAATTTCCATTTCTTTTTCCATTCCTTTTTTCCTCATGGATATTATCAAACTCCCTGATATTCCAATCTTTGACCTTTATTTTAAAAAAAAACTATTGACAGTGGAAATGGTACATAATAGTTTTGTCAAAACCTTCCAATTATTTCCAATAGGATTTGATGTTTCTCAAGAAGAATGTGTGCCTTAACCAGAAGGATTCAAATTTAAATGGTTTATTTTCAGGACTCCTCTCTAATCTAGTAGTAGTTTGATTGGTTAATGGTTTAATCCATTACTTGGTAGAATAGAGGCTTCAAAGGTGATGCCTAATAGGAGAAGATATTTTGAAATAAGAAATTTATCCAAGTAAGGATATTTGTGAATGACTTCCCCTTTTTTCTTCTAGATGAAGATTCCATTATTGGTTTTCATAGCTATCAACTTTGACTAGTTTAATAATTATGAAAAAAGAGTTGTGTCTACATCCAAAATTCTTAGACTCACTCTTTTCTCTTCAATAGGTTTTCTCATATTGAAATATTCATCCGGATTTAAACATGAACACAAAAAATGACATATATAAACATTATAACAAAGATGTTGTAGAAATAACACTTCATTTCATTAATATCGAATACTGAAATATGCTTACCAACATAATGGAAATAAGACTAGATCGGGCGATGGTAGCTTATCTCTAAGAAGAGATGTGGGAGCTACATGCCTCTGAACTTCGTTGCAATGAGGCTCAAAGGCATATTTATTATTTAGAAACAAGGAAAACCCTAAACATTCAAAAACCTAACCCTAGGAGATAAAGCACCAAACTATGGGCCCCGTTTGGGTAAATTGGTACATCAACTTCCTAGGGTTGTAACTTTGGCATACGATCTCTGCTTGACCCGCACAATACCTCGTTAAAAAAATCTATCCGAGAACCACAACTTTTGAATGACCAAAATAAATCAATAATCCATGTTGTTCCCAAAGTCGTTTATGGCCTCAAAACAGCTCCGGAAGTTTAGGACGCAAAAAATTGCCAAAAATAGTAAATTGTGCTACAAATAAGGAAATTGAAAAACTGAAAGAAACAATGGTGGGGTTCCAAGTGGAATAGGCGGGTGGCCGCCAATATCCACCTGGATCATTCTCCCCCCCTCAAGAAGCAATGGTCCCCATTGTGTTGAGTTCCTCCATGAGATGAGGAAACTTCTACTGAACATGGTCCCCAGTGAGCCACTTGCCCTGGTGAAGGAGTTGGTCTGCTTTGATAACTCGATATAGTTGGATCCTTTGTTGTCGGTTGTTCTTGATCTGCGTGTCCATGATCTAATTAGTTGTGTCTTGTTCCATGTAATCTAGATTTAACTCTATAGGTGTGAGTTGTTTTGTAATGTCTGATGTGTCTAGTAATGGTAGGAAGTATGGTCGAAGGTGGTCCACATTGAACACTGGGTGCAGGCCAAGGAATGGGGAAATGTTGAGCTCAAATGCATTGTCTTCCATAGCCTTGGTAACGGTGTAAGGACCATATTGGAGTGGTATGAGTTTCGGATAGGCTCTTGTAACGAGTTGCTTTTACAAATGCAACCAAAATTTTTCACCCACTTGAAACTTGTGTGGCACCCAATATTGATCATGTTGCTGCTTATACTTGGCATTTGATTTCTCCAGAATTTTTTTGCCTTATCAGCTTTAGACTAGACATGAGCTGAATCTACCTAAGTAGCTGCAAATGGTATGGCCACCTCAATGGGACATAGTGGTTGGAATCGCAAGCCCACCTAAAAAGGTATGTGGCCAGTAAAGTTGTGAAGATCCTGTTTATAGTTTTTCTAGACATAGGGGAGGATCCCATCACATGTGTGTTGATATTTTGAGTTGTACATGTGTATGATCATCCTATTGATGACCTTTGTCTGGCCATCAGTTTTGGGATGGAAATTCGTGGACTTAGTGAGCTTGGTGTCCAGCATCAACCAGAGACTAGACCAAAATGTACTGAGAAACCTGTTGTCCTGATCTGAGACAATAAACTATGGGATCCCAAATTGTACCCACACTCATTAAAATAAGAGTTTAGTAGTGGCTTCTAGTGTGATATTCTTCTTGCAGGCCGCCATAATAGCCATCTTTGAGAACCTATCGATGACCACAGAAACATAGTCATTTTCATGTTGAGTAGAAGGAAGGCCCGACATGTAATCCATGGAGATGGATTCCCAAGGTCGACTAGGGGTAAGCACTAGAGTATAGAGGCCTTGCTACTTGATTTTTAGTTTGGAAATACCATAGAAAGTGCAAGATCTGATGTACTTCCTGACATCCCATCAAAGATTTGGCCAATAGAAATACTTCTACAATATTAACATCGTTTTGGAGACCCCGAAATGACTAGTGGCACGACTATAGTGTACTTCCCAAATAATCTTGGCGTGCTCACTTGAAGGAACTTAAAGGAGTCCCAAGTGGCATAACATGACATCCTGAAGGTGAAAATTTGTATCTTGTTAACCCTCCAAAATCGTATAGTATGTGTGGTTGAATTCTGGGTCGCTTATGTATAGAAGTGCCACTCAGAAGTCTCGTGTCCACAAGAGTTGAGTATGGTGTTTAACACCATGATCGATGGTTGGCTGAGGCAGTCTCCAACATTATTGGTGTTTTCATTCTTATAATTGATATTCAAATGGGTCTGTTACAGGTATGTGTACCACTTCTGATGGAAATCATTCTCCAACTTCCCTACAGGGGTCAATCGTCTATGTTGATGATCGTTTCCTTCCCCAAAATGTAATGCTTCCATTATCGATAGGCCTACACAATGGAATACATTTGTTTGTCATAAGTGGGATACTTTCTGACAGTCTCTGAAAGCGTCTCACTGTGATATGCCACTAGATGCCCCTATCGAGTAAGGACTACCCCAATGGCATAGTCAAAGGCATCTGTCACGATCTCAAATGGCTATTGCAAGTCTAGTAATGTGAGAACTGGTGTAGAGTAGAAGTGATGTTTCAACTATGAGAATGCCTTCTATTGAGATACCGACCAAAATAATTTTTCTTTTGCTTCTCCCTTGGTGACATGACTCAAGGGCCAACTGATACGAGATAATCCAACATGAACCTACGGAAGAAATTGGCAAGACCTAGAAATTTGTGTAGCTCTGTCAGAGTGGTCAGGGCTGGCCAATCCCGAATGACTTGGATCTTGGTTGGATCCACATGAACCCCTTGTTCATAAATAATATATCCCAGATACTAGACCTGGGTCATGCCAAAAGTGAATTTCTCCAAATTGGCACACAACGTATGTTGCCGCAGTGTTTGAAGAACTTGTTGGATGTGATGGAGGTGCTATTTCCAACTCTGGCTGAAGATCATGATTCCATCCAAGTATACCACTACCAATGAGTTGATGAATGGCCGCAAGATGTCATCCATTAGCCTCATGAAGGTTGTAGGAGAATTCGTCAACCTGAAAGGCATAACCAACCATTCAAAAATGACCTCCTTGGATTTGAAGGCACTCTTCCACACATAGGAGTATTCGATTGGTACCTAGTGATATCTGGAATTCAAGTCAATCTTGATAGAAAAAATTTCCCCCTTGAGTTTGTCTAGAAGGTCATCAATCTATGGGATAGGGTACTCATGATGAACAGTGATCTTATTCAGTGCCCAATAGTCAATACAAAGTCTCCAAGTCCCATCATTCTTTTGTACCAACACGATTGGGATCCCACAGGGTGATGAACTCAGCTGGATGTGACCTTTCTGCGACAGCTCCTGAATCTGCCTCTTGATTTCATCGTTCTCCATAATGGAGCGCCGATAGACTGGTCCATTGGGCAATGATGCACTTGGGGTCAGATCGATGGAGTGCTTGACGTAACAATACAGAGGCACCCCTATGGGCGAGGTGAAGATGTCCTCTTACTCCTCCATGATCTTTCCTATCTGTTTTCATCGTCCAGAGGGGCCTTGTCAGGACGTCGTGGCCACTCCCTTCTTCTTTCCCTGAGGGTGTATCATCAGGAAAACAAAATTCCCGATTTCTGAAATGAGCTTACTACATTGTTTTGCATTAACCAAAGAGATGGTGGTAGGTGGTGTTATCTTTGGTATCCTGTACAACTTATTTCCCAAAGTAACAGTAACAACACAAGGCCTTGACTCATACACATCATGTAGCTTCCACAAGTATGGTTGGCCTAATAATACATAATAAACATCAAGGGGAGAAACGTCACATAATACCTCATCATGAAGGGCTTGATGTTGTATGAAAGGCAGCACTACTAGCTCACACGATGATCCTATCCTTGGTGAAGCCACCGAATGGTGTACGGTTTTCGATAATGAATTGTAGCAAGGAACCCTTTACCCACATCTGGGAGTGGAAGAGGCACTCCTCCTCCTCTAGATCTCAGGGTTCCTCCTTCTGGATCTTCATGGTGGAAACGATGATGTTGGGCTCCGCATCAATAATCTGTTTCCCTTTGTCATTCCCCTTGTCATGTTTTGACTCAGAGTCAAAACATGCATCTGATTCTGAAGGCTTCAGCTCGGCCGCCAATGACTTCTTGGGTTGACACTCACTTGTGTTGTGAGTGGAGCTCTTATGTAACTCACACCACTTTCCCATGCCATTCTTCGACTTCGTGGTGTTTTTATTTTCTTGTGGATTTGGCAAGTTGTCCTAGGTTGCCATACCTTGGCGTTTTCTTTTGTTTTTTAGTTTGGGAGCATCTTTCCCTTGCACCAGATTAACAGATCAAAAGTCTCGCTTCTTTTGTTTAAACTTTTGCTTGATCTTGATGGCATATTGGTATGTCGTGCCAAGCAAGGAGATGTCCAGGAACTCTGTCTCACCCTGGATGTAACTGTGTAGGTAGTTGTGGTACTTGAGTACCAAATGTTTCTCATAATCCTTGATACCTAACTTCATGCAAAGGGCATGAAAAACATTGGTAAACTCCATCACATCTTGGTCCCTTCCCTACCACAACATTGCCCACTTTATCTATTTATCCCCATAGCTCCTGACAGGGTAGTACTGCTGCTTGATGTCATCCCAGAATGAGTTCCAACTCAGTGTTGCTTGAAACAGTGAGGTTGTACATTCATCCTTCTGCTCACAGTAGGTTTCCCACTAGTCCTTGATGTGGGGGGCAACTTTGAGAAGAGAAAAAGCAATATTTTCTCGGTTGGAGAAATCATGAACAAAAGAATATCCTTCTAGCATATTTAACCATTTATCTACGACGTCTGCATCTATTTGGCCCTCAAGTATGGGAATTTCAAGGTTTACTTGTCCCTTAAAAGGAGTGGAGCCTCTAGAGTGGCTGTTGGATGTGGATGCACTACTGGTGGGTAACCGTTGAAGGATCTGGGCAAATTTATCCATCACTGTGTTCATTTGTTTCTCGAGGGCCTCCTCGAGCAATATTTTGATAGGATCTCCTACCCCCTCATCTATATTTTCTTCCCCCATGGGTGGGATTCAGGGTTTGTGAGGCTGATCTTGCAAAAGCTTCGACTAGATCAAGCCCTAACTCCTCATATCTTGACCTTGTTGAGGACATGCAAAGAAAAAACGAGAAAGAGCATATCGCTCTGATACCACTGAAACAGATTTAAACAGGAACACAAAAAATTATAGCTATAACCATAAATCGAAAGATGCATTACAAACAACAGTTCATTTCATTAATATCAAATACTGAAATATGCTTACAAACATATTGGAAATAAGACTAGGTCCGACAATGGTAGCTTATCTCTGAGAAGAGACGTGGTGGCTACATGCCTCTGAACTTTGTTATAATGAGGTTGAAAGGCCTATTTATTATGGAAAAATAATGGAAAACCCTAAACATCCAAAAACCTAACCCTAGGAGATGAAGCACCAAACTATGGGCCCCGTTTGGGTAAATTGGTACATCAACTTCCCGAGGTCGTAACTTTGGCATACGATCTTCCTTTGACTCGCACAATACCTCGTTACAAAGATATATAAGAGGAATACAACTTTTGTATGACCAACATCAATAAATAAACCATGATGGTCACAATTGTCCCAAAAAACATTGTTTAGGACTTCAAAATGGCTTTGGAAGTTCAAGACTCGAAAAACTGCCAAAAATAGTGAACTGTGCCACAAATAAGGAAACTACAAAACTGAAAGAAACAATGGTGGGGGCCCAAGTGGAATAGGCAGGTGGCCACCAGTATCCACCTGGATCAAATATCCTCCAAAAATATATGGCTTATCCCCAAATATATTATGTTCTGAATATTTTGAAAAAACCATTCCCAATCTATATAAAGGATCAAACCTTATTCATCACTAATACAACCTGATCTCGTTGAACATATTAGCTGAAATCAAGATAATAGAGTTAGAGGGGAAGCAAAGGAATCATTTAACGATATGGATGAATGCTTCTAAAGGATGGCTATCCCCCTATAACTTCATTTAGAATATTCTAATAGCATTTGACAAAATTTCTATACTATTTTGGAAAATTTCCCCATTGATTCTACAAAGAATTTTGTTTCTTGTATCACCATGATATCCATATTTTCTTGAAATATTAATTTTCTTAGGAGTCTCTTCTTATTATTTTTACTATTACCACTCACATTCCATGATATCACTTTCATTGATAATTGTGATAGGAGAGTTGGTAGGTCTCTATCATCAAAATTACACTATTCGTGTTGACTTGGTATTCTCCCATTTCTTTAATGAGTTTCTTACCACTTTTCTTATATTATCTCTTTTCCTCTTTTGTGAGAACTGGTTGGTCTTTTATATAACTACTTTTGATTTCGAGAGAGTAAGAAGATGGATGAGAGGAGAGACTACCTTATTCTTGTCGATGCAACAACTCATGTGACTTCATATAGGCTTTAGTGATGATCTGAACTTCTTATTCAAGTATGACTACTAGATATTTTCTTTTCCACTCTAATGCCAACATTTGCAAATTCAGGTTTTGAAAATCCATTTCTTTTGGTTCTTCTATTTTTTATTGAACTAATTTTTCCTCACTCATTTCTATATCTTTGGAATGACATTCATGCCCTATTCTTTATGATTATATCCATTGTTTGTATATTTTTATTTTTCTAGATCTACATTGTCCTCTATGTTGGGCTTTATTTCACCTCATTCTTCCTTATTTTCTTCTATTTTATGACAAATTATGTACCAATTTGTATATTTTCTTACTCTAATGAAAGAATCTCCTACCAATTTTTTGGTGATTTTTCACTTGATCGTAACCCTTGTGAATCCTTCATGATCTATTTCTTGTGAAGAATATATTGGTGGATGATTCATATATAATGGGAATTTCATGAAGATATGAACATAGTCATGGAATTCATGACACCGTAAAGGGATATTTTCATAGTTTAAAGGTTGCTCCTATATGTTATCATGGTGACTGATTTGAATTCTTACTGGAAGTGGCTTTGGGAGACCTTTAAAATTACATATGCATGAGTATGAGGTATACTTTCACATGGGAATTTTAATTACCTTTCTAATTGCTCACAAATACAACCAAAAGTATGTGAAGTTAATTATTAACTGAGGTCAGATTTAGAACTTGCAAGCTATCATGCACCATATATTCTAGTAGAATATATATTTGTGGTATTCTAAATGAATGTCATAGGGAAATATGTTGATATTATTTCAAAAATCACCAAATTAAATACACATGACGCTTGCAATAAAAGACACTCTTGCATGAAAGTAAAGAGCACACTTTGCAGGAAATTAAGAACGCTTGTAGAAAAGTAAACACAATGGTAGTAGAAGGTGTTGTGGAGGTAAATCCCCTATACGGACAGAGGCGATCCCACTAGCCCCACAAGGGTCTAGCAACAATCATACACGCTGCATGCAAGTCCCTAATTGCACAATTTAAAAGTCGATCAGAAAGACCAACCTGGGATCCAACGCTATTTGCTGTGGGAGAAGTGTCGCTCCTGTCCTTTAGCTTTGGCCGGTCACTATCCTTGCGCTCCATGCATGGACACCTGCAAAAATGAAAAACAACCCAAAACAAGCGTAAAATCCAATATCATACAATTATATATCGGTCAAGCAGGATATAACTCAAATATTACCAGAAGACATGTGAGTGGAACCATAATAACAGTCGCTTATCATTCAATAGAAAAAGAGAAGAATTACAACCAATTAAGGCTTGACGCTGCAAATCTCCTCCAACTGGGTCAGCAGTCTAACATGTCTTGCAAAGTCACTTCCTCTCTCAACAATTCGGCATCATAACCTCTCTTTCAACTCTTACTATCAATTTAGCATAATCTTCGACACTCTGACACTATTATTAGCACTAGCCTATTCAATGTGAGGTGACAGGCATTTATGGATGGAAGAGGTAGAAGTATTCATCGTATCCGGACACCTACCGAAGATTTGACATTGTCCCAAAATAGCCTTTGGACTGAGTTGTCATGGATGAAAAAGACGACACTCGATCGTATCCATGGGATTTTTCCTCAGGGAGCTGCATGAGTAATGGAGGAAAAAACACTTCAGTGTG
>APFE031198378.1:911-20175 GCA_000404065.3 Pinus taeda
AATATATATATATATATAATCTCAAGAAATAAATTAAATTATTTTCCTCTTTTACTTTTCAAACTAACCCTTAAGATCAGTATTAATAATTAGTAGATTTAATAATTTTATAAACATATTAACATACCTTCAATAAATAATTCATAATATAATTAGTTAATAATTTAATAAATGAATAAGAATATATATTTATTTATGTAACTTAAATTATTCCTTCAAGAAATCATTCAAACAATAATCAATTAATAATAATTTTTAAATAACCATTAGTATTATTTTATTAAACCTAATGTTATTTAAATAAATAAATTTCTTTTGATACTATTCGCTCATTTATTAATTGTACCTAATTTCTCTTATTTTTAGAAATAGAATAATATATTATTAATCTTAATATTATAAAAATAATAATAATATTAAATTTATTAATATAATTTTGGCCTGGGTCTTAGAGTCAAAAATAGCCGTTATGTATTCGTTGGAGTCTCTGCTCAGTCTTCTGTTTCTTCAACTTGTCCTGACATGAACCACACTAGTTGGTTCGAAACATGAACCACACTAGTTGGTTCGAAACGCGTAGACAAAGGTCTTTTTCATGTGATTTACCCCGAAGCTCTTCTTATAACTATGATGGATCACAGAAGCCTCAATTCTACAAAGGTATATATATACTTAGGAAACAATTTAATAAATGAATATATTCTGTTGTGAACATTAAAAATTATTTAGTTATTTTGATCCTAATAACCCAACATTATTATGTTATTAAATTATATACATATATATAAAATTTAGTAATATTGTATCTAATTAAATTAATATTTTAAAAACTTACCATTAGTTTAGTTTATTTACTTACCTAATTTACATTATTTCCAAAAAAGAAAACAGTAAATTAATAATAAGGTTAATAATCAGTAGAATTTTTTATTAAATAACCTAATGTTATTACCTTAACTTCGAATAAATAAATAATTTGCCTTCCCTTATTTATTTATTTTTTACTGTTTCCCATAAATAGAATAATATATTAATAATATTATTAAATTAACAAATATAAATTTGACCTAGGTCCTATAGTAAAAATTAGTCGTTATTCATGGTTAGTCGTTGGAGTCTTTGCTCAGGGTATTTAACATGCTAAGCAGGATCTGTTTCTTCAACTTGTACTCACGATGAACCACACTAGTTGGTTCGAAACACGTCGAAAAAGGTCTTTCTATATGTGATTTACGCCGAAGCTCTTCTTATAAATTAAATGATCACAGAAGCTTCAATTCTACGAATGTAATGTTATTCAAAAATTGAACATTTTGTTTTGAACAGTAAATAAATATTTTAAAGTTCTTCTATTAAAGGTAAATGTGGATGAACCTATCGTGGGAGGATATGAAATCATGCCGTAGATTCTAAAATACTATTTCATCATTAAATTAATTAATTATAATTGACATTTTTTATTTAAAATATATATATATATATATGAGGAAATAGAAAGTAAATAATTTTGTGGGTTATTGGTATAATTTATCCATTAATTTATATAATATTTTTTAATGCAAAGTCTATGAGAGAGTCAATATCTCAATAATTTTCATAAATAAAGATTCAATAAATTTTAATGGAAAGATCTCAAGAATGAAGTTCTATCCATATGCATACAAAATTCACTCATAGAAAAATGAAGAAAAACTTTTTAATTGACATGATCCAAACATGATCATGGAAGCAACAAATCTATCGAGTTATTTATGTATGGTTTCTCACTATAGTCAATCTATCTAGATAATTTCATTTAAAATATTCAAAACATAAATAATTCAGTAGACTCGTGCTTTAAAAATATGAACATAGCATTAAAAATCAGTGAAACCAACTAATAGAAGAAGATCTGTCAACACTATAATGGACAAGTAAATAATCTCCAAAAAAATATGAATAAACTTCAAACTTTGAGTATTTTGAACGGAGTTGTCTATAATGCGACTTTTTGGAGATTCCGGTGACGGAATCTGGCGGAAGAAATGAGGTTAAATCTTGATTTTTAGCAGTTAAAATGGTTTTTTAACTGCATATTTGGATTCAGCGCCCTGGAAAACCCCTGGGAGCCATTGGTTGTGCAGAAACTAGCTATCAAACTTGGGATTCCAATGAATTGCTGCCGGATTTTGACCGGAAAAATCCGCCGGAAAAGCTTTCAAAAAGTCGCCAAATATTGGAGATATTATTAAATCTTCTTAAACAAATTTAAACTCAAATATTGTATTGAAAGATTTTTTTCTAGATCTAATGAATATCATTAATTTCGAACATCACAAGGGGGTTAACCAATACATTATTTATTATTTATTTTGTTTACTAGTTATTAATTTTGAACATCACAAAGGAGTTAACCAATGCATTATTTCTTTTGTTTATTGGTTATTAATCTTATTAAGGAAAATTGTAAAATATAGTGTAAGTTTATAGCAAGGTAAAAGCATAAGCAATGATAATACTAAATGTACACATATGATAGTCTAAACATCCAACTTATTTGAGTAAATAATATTAAGTTGTTTAGAAATTAATCGGTAATTTAGCATACCTTAGATAATATGTTAAAAACATGTGAATTGATAATAAATGTAAAATAGTAAATTTAAATTTTGAATATTAGATTAATTTAAGAATCGGTATGTGTAACCAAGTTTTTTTTCTTTATATAATAATTGTTTTTAAATGGGTGTGTGGTATTTTTAAATTGGGTTAGATATTTTTCTTCTTCTTACTTTTACATATCTCAAATTATTATATAAAATAAGGGTAATATCTGCAACACAGCATAGTCCATGCCTCTACTGCTAATTAATTCATTAAAGGTTGTGTAGATTGTGGAGAAAACTCCGCAATATGAAAACTCTCCACACAACAAAATTTCTCTGCATAAAGCTCTCCACACAAGCACTAAAAATAGTTTAAATACTCATGAATATATAGTTCTGCAAGCTCTCCTCCACATTTGCATTTCGTAAGCATTCTCCCCATTAGCCATTTCACAAGCCTTGATAGGAGCCATCCTCCACATTGCTCTCCAATACAATGACCTACAATATATAAAATATTAGTATCTATTAACCTCACAATTGGGGGATAGTAGCTAATAATAATATTCTATAGACACATACTATAGTCCCCTAATTAATATATACATTATATGCTCATACCATTCTTATTTTCCAAAAAAAATTGATTGTGTAATTCCATATAATTAGGTGTCATATTCATTCTAGTTTTGTTATCGTAATAAGTTAAGTGTGTTGTACTAATAAATAAATTGTAACTTAATTATTTTTGCAATAAATTAACTCATGGATCATGTAGCAACTACTCTAGACAAAGGTGAGATTTTGAAAAAAATTCATAGTACTCCACAAAATATGCAGCTAGAGAGAAACTAAACCATTGTAGAGAGCTCTACGCTCCGCACAAAGGCATGGTTTCCATTGTGCGGAGCTCTGCACTCTACATCAAATTATTTTCTCCATTATTGTCATCCATATCATGGCCTTGAGATATTGTACTAACACAGCTATTATTGTTCATTATTCAAGGTCATCGTTCCCCTTGAGAGGAACTATAGTGTGGATCGGTGGCTCTATTATTGCCTTTCTCAGCACTTTCCAGTAGGTGTGTGGCTTTCATGGTTTTGGAATTCAAACTCGATTCAATTTTTTTTATTTATTTACTTTTGATATCTAACGGGATTTGTGTGCTTGTAGAGTGGATTACGAAGGAAGAGTATGAGGAGTCAGGATCATGATATTAACCTTGAATAGTATTGCATGTTCTTTTTTCGCTTTAGCAGCTATGGCAATAAGTAATGAAGAGGAAACCACAATTTCTGACTTGACCACATAAAATCACAGCAAAACATGATGGGCGCAAATGGTAACATTTGCGAAATCATTGTTGGCTTTGCAAAAGCCAATAAATCATGCAAAACTGTAATTGAAAGAAGCGACAGTGTCATTATCAATTTTATCACCAGTGATAACTACCAGTAAAGCTATAAATTAGTCAGGTTACACAACATGTGTAAGTGCCCCTTCCAAATCCTTTTTGGTAATCTCCTTTGTGAGAAATAATGAAGAGGAATTGTGGAGCAGATATTGCTCTTCTCAATATTACGAATTCGTTAAATAAGATTACATTAGAAACATCAACAATAAATGACTGCAGTGATATTGAACTAAACTAGACTAACTCAAATTGAACTATGACACTTGGATGGACAAATGTGACACCTAGCAGGTGGTTGGAATTAGATTCTCCAATACCCCCTCTTAATTTCAACCACAAAAAATTTAAACGAAGATGCTTGTTGGTCTATGTCTCAGCTAGGTTTACAATTTAAAATTTTGATATCATCTGGATTTCCTTTTCTTTTTCTTTTCTTCTATATCCTATAGCCTCTAAATTATTTCAGCTTTTTCTTTTTGTTGTATCCTTCAAACCTTAGTTTCATCATTTGTTGGTGCAGGTCTTCCATTGTTCCAAGTTGTCTAAGCATGTCTTGAACATTTTCAAAAATCAACTTGTATGTGGATTTTTTCCATATGTCATCTCTTGTAGTGTGATTTTCATCATCAATCTGCAACATAAGTTTATAACATAAATCCATCTCTTCAAGACTCCAATACCTTAAAATTTCATTAATGTTTTTATCATCAAAGTCGTCTTCAAGGTTCATTGTTGCAAAATCTACACAGACCTCATCTATACATGGTGTTTCAAGTCATGCTTAAAGGAAATTTAACTCTTCTTAATAATCGTCATGTTTACCTACACATTGGAAATCAAATGTAAGATTAAAAACATCTACAGAACCACATTGGTTATGTTCCTTCTGGTTTGCAATGAAAGATTTCTCTTGTTTCATTTCTTTCTTTGGCTCTGCTTCTATCTATGTTTTCTCTTTGTGGCTTCCTTCTTTGCCTCTTCCTCTATAATTTTCTCTGTCTCTTCCAGTTCTTTACTAACATGTGATGTTGCAGACAAGTTGTATTCCACTTGGTTTTAAGACTAAAGTGGGCTTGCTTCATTGAATAACATCATGTCGATATGATGTTTTTGTTGCATCATCTACAACCATTCATCATCAGTGATGCAAGGGTTCCTAGCATATAACAATACTTAGCCAAACTATTGCCAGGGTTACCCAGCATATACCCACAGTATGCATATTAAAAATGCATCCACAACTTTGTCCCAGTTATTTAACTCTACATGGAGTTAAATATTCAAACCATAAATGGTCAAGGTCCCTTTATAAGCAATTCCTTTGTATCGGAACCCAATCACCCCACCTATACCTCTTATCGGGAGGTTTCAAACAGCCCTCATAAACCTTGGCCTTATATATATTCTTCCACTTTACATTGGTTATATGTATTTAACGTATAACCTTCGTATCGGCGCTATTCCCATTTAAATGATCAACTACAAAGGAAAAATATGTAAAACATACCTTTTCCTCCTCAGTACAACCTCTACACATTACCCGAGGTGTACCTCATTACAATCGCTATCGGTTATATTTCCTGGCCTTACCACATATGTGGTGCATCATCCCTCTGACTCTGATTTTTTACTATCGAAAACATTAACTTATGTTTTATGCCTTCCATGACTCGGTAGCACTCTAACTCAAATAGAAAGGAATTACACTAAACTCCGCTTGAAACATATACATGGACCTCAAATAATATATACCCATAACTATAATTATTGTCGGGTCTGGTTCATCCAAGTTTGTCTGCTTATAACCCCGATCTCCGCCAATGCCAATATGCGATGGCCAATTTAATCGCGACCGTCGATCAGGATCGTGATCCGATAGTCAACGATTAATCGCCTAATTGTTGATAAAACCTGACGCCGATCGCCGATATATTGCCAACGCCGATCGTCAATTATCGCTGTCAGCGATATCACAACTTCGCCAATCACTCCTTTGCACTTCCAACTGCCGATATGTGATTTAAATCATGACCATTGGTATGGCCACAATCCAACGGTCCACGATTAATCGTGTTGTTCATTACAATTCTCCAAGCCTCGTTTCGATCACTTTAAAAAGGGATTCTACTACTGCGATTTGATCTTAGCCATTGATCTATGAAATATAACAGTTTTTGTGCATCACTTACACTTCTCTGCAATTCTTTTTACTTAGAAATTTTATGTTGTTTCAGTGGGTTTTCTGTGGTTCTGGCTTTTCCAAAGGATCCCGTTTTTCACTATTTTTACTACAACTCCCTCCTGAGTTGATTCCTTAGCGAATCCTCAACTTATTCAATGGATTCTAAGAACCTTTATGATTCCTCTGAATCATTCTCCCCTCCGCGCATTCTTCAGAACTTTGCCTGCAATGAAATTACAAAACCTACGATTTCACACCAAAATCAATCATAAAACATGTGTTTCATATGCTCTAACACAGTTAGGAAAACTTTGCATATATTAATGTAAAGGGAAATATTACATACGAGACACCTCAGTCTCACACAGGCCTGATTCTCAATATTTGTGGCCTCTTCTTTCTTTGCCCGTAGGCTTACATAGATTTTATCTATTCCACTCTCTATTCTCTCTTAGACGTGCAGGTCCATCACACATATATCTATATGAATACATTGGATCATATCACTGAAGGAATCCGATCACATCCTTTCTTCTAGAGACTTATCCATTCCATCTTTTTCTCTGTTTTAAAACAAATTTGTCCCTTTATTCAGCTCGATGGTCCACATCCTCTCTTATTTAATTAAATCACTAAAAGGCCTAAATTACATTAACTTGATACTTGGGAAAACTATGACCCCTTATATCTACTATTTACAATTATATTCCCTTCGGTGAATGCTCCTGCATCAATTAGCCAACAATTCTTCATTAAAGTTTACATCAGCAATATTAATTGTTGGATTCAATGACCTAGATCTCTCAGCGATCGGAATTAACCAAGATCTTTTACTTTTGTGATGTTAGCAGAATTGCATGTGAAATAGTATAAAACAACCACATGTTCATACTTTAAATAAGAGGAAACATAATGACAACCATCAAATCAAGAACACACACACATTGATAACAGATTTCACCCAGTGCGGGTTATGTTTCTGGGCCCAGTGTCAGGAGTGTGTCGTCAAGGTTAATCCTCTCTGTGGATAGAGACGATCCCTCTAGCCCAATGAGTGGGTCTAGCAACTGAAGAGACAATAAGCTAGACATCTTCCTAGGTTACAGTTGAAAATAAGAACGAAGGAGATGGCCTACCTTATTCTGATGCTATTTCGGTTTCCTTTGTTGAGGATCGTGACCGCTTGTATCACAGGCTTGTTCCTACTTCTCTAAGTGTTTATGCACCTACAAAAGTGATCAAGACACAACAAGGAATGCCAAAACAAGTAGAAAATCCAATAACAACCTACTTAACAGATCAAGGAATGTCAATCTAAATGATACATGAACATATACATTTTGGGAATATGAACGAGTAGTTGTGTATTATTAGAAAATAAAGGGAAGCTTACAACTAAAGCCTTGATTTTAATAGGCTATAATTGAGTGGTAATCCAAGTCCAAGCCAAGAAATCTCCAAGAACTCCTTCCCCAAGTCAACTGAATAGCCTCTAGGCACAATCTTAGCATAAGGGTGCAAATAGACATAGACCAACCATTTGGGAATGGGAGAGGATGAATTTATAGGCTGGGAAAGGGAGTTAGGACCTCTCCAAAGATAGGATTAGACCCTCATCTCAAGGAGGTAGCTCATATGGATAAGACCAAGAGGCCAAGTTGGGGGGATTCGACCTCATCTATGCCAAACAACCTCGAGCTCATTGCTTTAGAAGCTTCTAGATCACGAATATTCTCAACCTCATTGGAAAAATTATCTCTTTGGGATCATCACGGGTATGAAAGGGAACAGAGAAATGCCATCATTGGGCAAGTACAATGCAACACGCGACCATTGTTGTTTTATGCCTTATAAGAGAGATGATTCTCAATTTAGGGTTTTAGAGCTATTTCCTTCAAGGGAAGCTCAAGGCATTTTCCAGCCAATGTCTTAGGAAGGATCTAAACTGCATATATGAATGAGTACACTACATTATTGTCATGTTTCGGGCACTTTGGGGTATTTCATAGGGAAGTGTAGGAGGTGTGACAAAAAACTGTGTAACAAAGTGGGGAGGTCGCTTCATTATATGCTACAAAATGATGATGAGTACATGATACATTATCTTTCATTACAAGGATAAATTCCCTCAACAAAGATGGCATGTCTCTCCATGAGACGTTCTCCTATAGGAACTCTCATTAGTAGAAAATGAGTAGGTGACTAAAAAGGTTAGTCACCACAACTTTTTCAAGTGAAATACTAACAAAAAAGAGCAATCTTAAGTGACACAATTAAAAACGACTAACATAAACGACTAATTTAGTCCCAGATTAAAATATATGACTAGCTAATAAGTAATACAACTAAAAATGACTAACTTGAATGACTAATTTAGTCTAAGAACAAAAATACAACTACCTAACAAGTACTACAATAATACAAATTAGTCATTTATGTTAGTCATTTTAATTGTGCCATTTCAACAATCTAAACTTACAAGTGATAGAGGATTCAAAGTCTATTATGGATTGGCTAAAAGGTTACACTTCCTTAAACACTTCTTTATTGGATCAATGTATGATTAGAGTTATGGAGATAATTATAATCTTCAGGGTTATATCATTTAATCACATTCACGGGGAATTAAATTCAAAATCTGACAAATTATCCAAAATGGGAGTGGGCTTATAGCTAGGTCAAATACATTATGAAGAATACATGCAAGGAGAAGTGTTTGTTAATTAGTATATGGAACATTTTCTTTACTTGAAGACTTAACTTTTTACGCATATCTACATTTTTTATTATTAGGGTCATATCCATTGAACTCAGGATACTAGTTTTTAACTTGGATATCAATTAATTTTTTACCTAGCTTGAACATACATTATGAACATACACAATAATTCAAACATTAAGAACTAAAAGAAACAATGAGAACATTTAGAGGTAGTGGATGAATGTGCAATGTGCATATAGCACAACCCTTACCCACATATATATGGACCAATTCGACCCATGGTCTCCTCAACATCTGCCAAATGACATATTTACTCAATACCTTAAGGTAGACATGGTAGCCTAGTAGTTTGTGAGACACACATAACCTTGACCACATGTAGAAATATAGATTAAATTCTACCCATGTTATCCTTAAAACCCATAAAAAAATATGGAGGATTATCCTAACTAATTGGTAATGTCACTATTCTGGCAAGAGAGACTTGTAAGGTTAAAATCCCTCTTCCCCCCCCCCCCCCATGTTTTTTCAACATTGAAATGATTACTACAACTAAGGCATAATTATTTTGTTTTAGAAATATTATGGCCACATCCATGGGTCATTAACTTCTTCTATCTAGGACTTCCACCCAACCTTTAATACAAGCAAACAAGAGCATGTACTTTGGGATTGAGACTTGATCTCAGGTCATCATTAAGGTAAGAACTCCAACTTATCTTTAGACCACAACTCAATAAATATCTCTCCCCCCCACCCATATTACGTGGGTTCTTTGAAATTCATTACTCTTGCAAATGAGAGGCACGAGGTTCAAATCTTCCCCCCTCCAACCCTTTCGCATGTTTTAACTTAACTTATAAAAACTAAGCCACGATAAAAAAAAAAAAAAAAGCACCATATCCATTCATTGTCAAATTATTTTAGGAATTACACCTAGTGTTGAATATGTTAGCATACGAGCACAATTTTTTAGGTTGTGACTTGAACTTGGGCAATCATTATAATAATTTTTCCAACTTGCTACCAAACCATATCATGACAAATCTCTTGCCTTAAAGTTAAAGTGGGTTTTATATTGTATTAATTTAGATTATTATTCTTACATTCTTAGAGATCAAACCAAAGTGACGATTAAAAAAATAATTGATTACTTGATATCTATCAAAGTTTGAATTCTAGCCATTAATTACATAGGTTAAATGACACACAAAATGTAACAATTTATAGCCATGATTTAGAATAGAATTCAACGATGGATTATTATTACATTTGGATCATAGTTTCACTTATGGACCTACCATGCTTAAAAGTGTTTACGAAGCTTTGATTAGATTTAAAACCTTAGAAAAACAAGAACAATGTTAGATTAATCAAAGCCTTAAAATTTATTTTTCCCAACAAAATTGGATTAAAATATGTGTATTTTTCTATTAGATAGACAACATTACTATTTATTTTTCAACTATTATTTTGATAGACTATAGTTTCAGTGGACCTTCAACATTCTACACTAATATTAAATTTAAAAGGCCACATGTTCAAATCTTAAATAACAAAGGAAAATCCACTACTAAATCAACATTGTAATTTCCCATAATTTTAATAAAAAAAATTAACCTTAACACAAATCAACGTTACTAATATCTTTGTTGTAAATAGAAAAATTATATATATACACACGCACTAGGTTTTTCTCAAAAACTATCACCATAACCAAAATTTGACCCTTATTAAACCGAAAGGCATTTTCTCTATATAGATTTGGCTGGGAAAATGCCCACGTTTCAGCCCCACCAAACTCCTAGCTCCATTTTCTCCTTCCCTCCCATCAAAATTCAATCTTTGTGCCTTAGTCTACACACTATATAGCTTTACAACACACTATAAGCCTATTGTGGAGCAACAACAACTCCTGTATTTCTTGTGTCCTGAATTTCAAATTCCACACGGGTACTCTGTTTTCTCTCAAGCCTTCTGGAATTGTTGTCGCTGAGCATTAAATGAATTAGTGTCATGATGTTTTTCAATGAGCATATATTACATTTTTTCATATGCTCATTCTCGATTCTTTATTTTAGCTCTACAACATGACTCCTCCGAGGAGAGTTCTAAAAGGGAGGAATAAAGAGAAATAGAAGGATTCAGATGGACAGTTGGAGAAATATGGAGATGGGGAAGAGAAGGTGATGCAATCAGATTGGTGGCACAGCTTTTGGAAGAGGAATTCCTCCTCATTTTCATCAAACTCAAGTTTGCATCTATTGCATTGGCTAGAAGATAACTTTAACCAATGTTGGGTATTCTTTAATTAATGTTGGGTATTCAAGAATGCCATACAACCTTGAAAAATGTTAGGTATTCAAGACTAAATATTATTGAAATTGTCAAGTATTGGCTATCCAAGAAATAATTATTTGGGTGTCCATGAGTAGCGAGGTTTGGTTATTCACAAAATATTGCAATGGGGGAAAGTTATGATAGCTCTTAAGAGTTAAATTTTGTTTGGATATTCATTTTCTTGTCAAGTTGGTTATGTTTGTGGTTAAATTAGAGCACTGAACCGGTTTCAAAATCCCCCAAAGACATGTTTCTTCTTTAATATGGCTAAAATAGTTGACTGTTGCATTTGAGGCCATGTGGAAGTACTAGTGATCTTGACAGCCCATGTATGTGGCACATTTCGATGGATTGGACCTTACTGGTCCACAGATGAGGCTTATCTCAACTAGCATATAACCCTTCATTTTGGAATCTATAGATGAAGGGCCATCTATCAAGACAACCAAAAACATAGGATATTCATCAGCTTGTATATTGTATTTTTAAGAGTAATAATCTCATCGGATATTCATCAAGTTATGTTATTGTATCTTATTGACTTCAATCCCATATCCACTAATGACATGGGTACTTCGTTGAATACCCTGGTCTAGCATTTTTATTAAGGATCCATATCAGCATGAACATTTTCTTGAGTTCAACCCCTTATGATAATTGTGCTTTGCTACAACTTCACAAGTAGTTCATCGTGGGTTGATCCCCTTTCATTGCCCATCTGTTGCTACAACTCTACATACAACTTCATGTATTGAATTTCTATCAGTGACGTGGGTGGCACCTTGTCAATGCCCTAGTTTGGCATTTTTAATTGAGGATCCAAATCCTTCATTAGTCTTGAGTTCGATGCCCTACAGCATTAGATTTTTATATTGTTGTTGTTCTCCTTCTCCATGGCACAACAGGTCCAACAGAGACTACTTTGATTCTAGTGCAGTTAGAGTGAGGGCACAACAGATTAGTATGATGGTGCAACACTAGTGTTGTTTGGAGCTACATTGGTGTTATGTAGGGAGAGAGAGTAAGGGTGCATGCATGCCTCTAGTATGCATGTGCCAACCTCTTCCAGCACCTGTTTTAGACTATTGATCCACTTAAGTTAGATTTTCTATTTCAAAGTTTGTTTATGAATGCATTATCTACTATTAGAGCGGGGCATATAGTCCTCGATATGCTAGGTCACTCGCACGAGGAGTTGAGGAGGGTGCAGATCCAAAGGAGGGGTGTGCAGGCATGCATGTGACCAGTGTCCTCCACTTAAGAAAAACTACATCTGGCACTTTTTTCATGCAAGAGGATGTGCTTGTTGAGTAGATGAAGTTTAGGGTTTGATTGAGTCACAAGGGTTTGAGGAGGTGTAATTTCAAAGGAGGGGTGTGCATGCATGCATGTGACCATTGTCCTCCACTTAAGACGAGGTACATCTGGCACTTTATCCATGCAAAAGGGTGTGCTTGTAGATTAGATTAAGGGTAGGGTTTGATTGATTCACCTTGTGGACTTCATGATGATGACTAAATACATTGCATATTCTCTCTGTATCTTATTCTATAAAAGAGGCTTGGGGTGCACCACTGCACTAGTTGGAGAGTTTTAGTTTGAATGTTGGAAAATGTAATTTTTCTTCTTTTATGTAAATAGAAGATGCATGAAGTATTTAGTGGTTCATATTGCTTGTTCACTATTATGTAATTTCCAACAGTATCTATTTATAGATCAACATATTCAATATTGTTGTTTTGATTGAGGCTTTTGGTTTTTAATCTACCTTTGTTCAGGTTGATTTATTTTAGTGCAGAATTTGTTTACCATGGTCTGAAATTTAGCATTGTATCAGAATACATTCACTGAAATCCTCTAGACCTACGTATGTAATGGGCCACTAACTATGAGAGGGAGTTCCCAACGGGTTTGAGTAGGATGATGCCCAAGCTTCATTGAATGAAGCAGATTCGTATTTGTGATAGGTTATTGGGTGAGATTTCTAAGATCTTCTGGTGATAGGAAGGTTGTAATTGGCCTAAGATAAACAATATAGCCCTGTGATAGGTTGCATATCTAATTTCCTTTCTCTGGTCTGTTTGTTCAAGTGTTCTTTTAGGGTTTATAGTGAATGTTTGGTTTTGTCTTTGAGAGTGTGTTACAGATCCATTTTGGCACATCACTCCCATCATCTAGATAAATACCATTAAGGTTCATCAAACCCTAATTCAATTGCTACATGCCCTAGACAAGTTACCTCTTTGAATGCCTCCTTCCCTGAGATTTCTTTAGCCTGAAACCCTCCAGAATTGCCTCCTTGAGGGACCAACACAGCCTTGGACAGGGGTAAGTGTGCTTCAATGCAAGTAGGCCCATGTTAGGGTGCTCTAAAGAGCACCTAGGCCCACTTTGACCTGTGCTGGGTGAGATTGAGCAAAATTCACATAGGGTTTTGGGAATATTCTCATCTTTTAGAGCCATCTATAATATTCCTAGTATTATCATATTCTATGAGCTTGAAAATGGATGAGGAATGAGTTAAGTTACCTCCTATCCTCTCATCCATTCCTCCATGGAAACTAACTCTAAGTTTGGAAGGCCATTCAATACCCTCATTTATGACAAAACTTCCTCCTTTGGCCTATAAATTGAACACTCATCTAAGTGATTACAGGCTAGACTTTGAGAATTTGTAAAGGAGATACTGTTGGAGTGAGAATTGATATTGTAAGTGAGTAATGTTATGCTGTCGGAGTGCTATGTTATTGATGTGATGTTGATTGGAACCCAAGCTGGAAGAGTGGCAATGGGTTAGACTTCATGGTTGTAATTCTTCCTTCTATCTAATAAAGCAGTTTACACCTTTTTTCATATGCTTATCTTGATATATGATGTTTATATGTCTAAATTTATCTGATTCCATTTACTCGTATTTGATAGATCTCTTGCATTGATTGGTTCTCTGTCTTTTGTTTATGCTTGTGGGTACTCTTGGAGCGAGTTAAGTTCAAGAAGAAGCGGTGAGAATCAAAAAGGAGACAAAAGGAAATTGAAAGAACAAGTAGGTCCTTTGATCCCTTTGTCTTATTTATCATTTATAGAAAAAGGATAAGCGCTTTAAATATGTTGTTCTAGGTATAGCTACCTACCTAGGGAATTAGTATATCCGTAGAAACCATATTCATCATAACAAATTGGTGACTCCACTAGGTAATGATCATTGTTACGGGTAATTTACCTTCATCCTAGTACCCTCTAATAGACTCTACTTGCTTCCATTGAGTTTCCTTCAACCTTTTGAAGTGTTTTTTGGTGAAATTTGTGCTTATAAGCCCCTAGGATGGCCTCTCTAGCATTAGCATGGGCTTGGTCTAGAGACAGAGCACTGCAAAGCACCCTTGGCTTGAGGACAGTGCTCTGAAGCACATTGTCTCCCATTCAAGGCTGCGTTGATCCCTCTTAGGACAAAAATCCCTCGTCTAAGTTGATTTTTTGCCAAATTTCCTTCTGTTTTTGCTTGCTAAAAGGTCAATGATGCTTGTCTCTCTAAAATAAATTTGTGTTTCCTTTGCTAGCCCTACTTTGTATTTGATTGTTTATTGTTTCTTAAATGGTTTCTTTATCACTATTAATTCATTGTCAAAGTTAGATTATAGTCGATTGATCTTTGTTCAAAATAAATTATTGTAAAAGTATTCATTTCTTTCGAAACGGAACTGTTGTAAAGTCCTCGTTCTTGCAAAAAGATTGATTGATTGTATGTGCATTAGTTTCCTTTTTTTTTCATCCTAACATTAAGGGAATCGAAAAGAAAAACTTGCATTGTGCATTGAAAAGTTTGTGTGTGTTCATAGGAATAGTTTAGGGAAATTGCATTAGATGTGTTCTTTGTTCTTTGATTACAAGAATTTGATTTCTCTATCCCTACTAGCTAATGTTTTCATTGTCAAAATTGAATGAAGAAGAATGTTTATCATATTAGTTGCATTCTAGGAATTGAAAATACATCACATGGTGAACCTTGAAAGGCAAATTATTAATCAAGATCAACTTAAAATTAACATTAATTAACCTAATGGATCATTTTCATCTAACGGAAAACATTTAGAGGTTCTAGGCTAGAGACGTGTTTCGGGATCGTAAAACATAGCAGTTGTCACTAACTTATATGCGATACATTCCGAGTGTGATACCTCATTCCACATGCGTGAGTATATCATAGCTCGTCCACATACCTTCGGGTATATAGGGTGGTGTTACAATACATAAAGTATATGGGAATGCTCTCACTCTGTGGTTTTGCATTAGACAATGCTAATACGGATTGGACCTCCACGTACTTTCGGGTATATATGGGAGGAAAACACTAGGTTGCTATCCATCCTTAGGTATCCGAGTCGGCCGCCTTGTACACTGTGATAAACCGAACATAGCATTCAGGGAAATTATCTACCTGTACTTGTTGGTTTGCCAAGAGGTATTCTTTAATTCACAATTGCTTGGTAAACCTTTTGCCTAGCTTACCCCTTTTTGTTTATTTATTTTTGTAATAAAATCAATCAACAATCTTCAAGGAAAATCAACCCTTACCCCGTCATTCGCAGAGAGCAGTGAGTAAGCCGCCTTTGCTACCCGAAGCTACACCTACTCGGTCAAAACGGTCTTGTTTGACTGGATCCAGTACTTCACAAGCATCTGGTTCTTCATCTGAATTACCAGAAACACCTATACCGGTAACTACTCCGACCCCAATTACTCCTACATTTACTAGTACATATATTATTGAAGTGGAATCTCCACAATTACTTGAGGAAACTAGAACTGAATTTAGTGAAACAGTAACCCAATTTGTTTAACAACAAGTTGATTCTCAATATGAATTTGTTCAACAAGAAATTACTTCTGAACCTAAATCTGTTCAACTAGAAATAGATCCTAAACCCATCACTATTTAATCAGAAGTTACTTTTGAACTAGAAATTGTTCACGAAGCCCTACCTGAACTTGTTATTTTACCAAAAACATTTGGATCTTGATGTGGAACAATCAGAAGTTGTTACCTTGCCAGAAGAAGATCGACCGATAGATCCTTTGACATCCATAACTATCGAGACCTCCTCTTTACCTTAGCAACAACCAGAAATATATTATGCACCAGATGGTGAAATTCTTCCACCTGGTTTGATTTCAATAGAAGAGGAACCTGAGGTAGAATGACCCAGAACTCTGTTCCATTTTGGAACTGGATTTTATCTGTATCCTCATACTCCTCATTTTACTACTCCTTTTGATCTTGATCACTTTCAGACACCTATTGATTCGTCAGGGAACTTATTTCGACTTTTGACTATGTCAGATTCATCATCTAAGACCATACCATTTGCTATAGCTACGACAGAATCTTCTGTCGCAACCTCTTCGTTGTTTACTACAACACCTGAGTCACACATTTATGGTGTTTTGTCCGTCCCATTGAGTTACCAATCTTTATTGAGAACCCACTCAGGTGTTGCTTCTAGCCCTTGGCCTTCACCAATGTCCTCTACTGGAATTTTATCTAGTTCCTCATTTACAGGTACTTAACATCTGGACCCACCAAGTTCACATCAAGCTAGTTCATCTGGTTACCATCCTATGTATCTGCCTAACACTGGACTACCCCCATATAGAGAACAATATGCATATTCTCCTTATCCTCCATATTTTGGGGGGCAACCATATGTCGATATGCTATCATCTTTAGGTCAGCCTGGAATGATTGTTTGTAAGTGGCAGCCAACCATGCCCATTCAAATTAGACTTGTGTATCCATCACAACCTATGCAATCTGTCTCATCCATACCTATGACACATGTTGTTACAACTGTCTCGTAGTCAGAAGCTCATATTGTTGTATCTCAACTTGTGCAAGCTGGCCCTTCAACCTCAACCCCCAAGTTTCAGGTATACAGATCTAACCTTCTCAAGTAATTTTACAACAACCGCTTGTGTCTAGAGTCCAACAACTTCAAGCTAGTTTACCTTTTACTGGAATGACTCAGACTTACATTGGTTTAATGTATTCACAACCTGTTCAACCTTACATTGGTGGGCAACAACAACTGTTAAATCAACAATTGTTGTACCACCAACAACAATAGTTGCTTCAACAGCCTTGGTAGCCCCAATATCAACAGAAACAATTCCAACAATACCAACCTCAACATGGACTTGGACAACAAGCTCATGTTGGGTTTGGTTAACAGCAAGTTTATCCAGGCCCTGGTCAACAAGCCTATGTTGGGTTTGGACAACAGCAAATTTACCCTGGTGCACATCAACAACAACCTTACACCAAATTTGCTCAACAAACTTACCCATATCAAGGTTACCAGTAGCAGATGCCTTATGCTTGTATGCAAAGTCCCATTTCCCAGGCAATCCCATCTTACCCTGGATATGCTCAACCTAACCTCAATAGGCAGTTGCCTTTCGTTGTGACACTTGAGTTACCAAATCTAAATCGACTCACCAATGACCCAATTCTCTATGCACCTTGGTGGCTACTGATTCCTCATAAGTTACCTTTCGATATTCCAAAATTCAGTGGAAACCCTGGAGAAGAACCATCCAACCATGTCATGACTTTTCATTTATGGTGTTCATCAAACTCCTTAAATGATGATTCTGTTAGACTTCATCTTTGCCACAGAACGCTTACTGGTCTAGCTGCGAAGTGGTATATCGAGTTACCACGAGCTTCTTTCAATAACTTCACTACCTTAGCTACCATGTCTTTAACCCACTTCCAGTTACCCATACGATATGATACTGGAAAGGAACTATTAACTGTAGGTTTTAACCCCGTACAGAAATTACCTGCATACGAATTCTAAATCACAGGAAAAATAAAAATGCAAGAGCATAACATATAAAACACGTAGACACAGAGATTTCCCACTAGATCCCAAAACCAGGACTACCAGCTTGATTTTTCATTATGTTCCTTTCAATGTTACAATACATATTTATACATGTCGAAGCATCCAATACCATGGACCGACCATCGCGTCCAAAACCATGGACCGAAAACCATCGCGTCCAAAACCATGGACCGAAACCCATCGCGTCCAAAAAACATGTGCAAAATCATGCACAAAACCATAGTTGGGTCCGCCCAACCTAACATAGGGTCCAAAACCAAAATTTTCCGGGGCGCTGCCCCAGACCCCATAAAGTGGGGTTACGGGTACCCCTCAAACCCCCTGTTAACTATGTGAAAGAATATAACACAACCCAACAAACTCCCACTTGTTGTTTTCTTTCCACAGGGGGCCACAGGAGAGCTTAGTCATTTTTCTAGCCTTGAAACGCCCATTGTTTCTCTACACCAAGAGAACTTCTCAGAGCTCACAGATTTTGTCAATGCATCTGCAGTATTCTTCAAAGTGTCCACCTTTACCAGCAACACCTTTTTGTCTTCTATCATATCCCTCACAAAGTGATACTGAACATCAATGTGCTTTGTCTTTGAATGATAAGCAGGGTTCTTTGCCAAGAAAATTGCACTTTGGCTGTCACAGTCTATCCTTATAGCTCCCTGTACTTACCCCATACTTGAACACAATGTCTGCAACCAAACTGCTTCCTTGCTTGCATGAGTGGCTGCCATGTATTCTGCCTCTGTAGTTGATAGTGCCACTACAGATTGTTTCTTACTCATCAACTGACTGCACCTCCAAATAGGTTAAACACATACCCACTTGTAGATCTTCTCTGATCCAGATCTCTAGCCCAGTCTGCATCAACAAAGCCATGAATATCCAACCAACACTCTGTCCAATACTGGTCTTCCTTGGTAGCACAAACCATAATCACTAGTGCCACGCAAATACCTGAAAACCCGCTTCACTGTTGTCCAGTGCTCCTTCCCTGGTTTTGACATAAACCTGCTCAATACTCCCACTGCATGTGCAATGGCTGGTCTAGTACAGACCATGGCGTACATCAAGCTACCGACTGCACTTGCATATGGAACACGGGACATGTCCTCTTCC